>JANHFO010006392.1:53042-76497 GCA_032468095.1 Pareas carinatus | reverse complement strand
TGTAAAAATAAGGAAATGTTTTGCATGTGGGTTAAAGGGGCATTTAGCTAATGAGTGTAAGAAAAAGCATGTGCCACATAAGCGGAGCGGTGCTAATGTAACCCTGATAAACACGAAGGTAGAATCTAGCCTTGATAGATGGGTTATTGACAGTGGTGCAACTCATTGTGTAATAAATAACAAACAGCATTTTGCTACTATGAAGAGCAGTGAGAGGCACATCTCACTAGCAAACGGATTTAAACTTAAGGCTTGTGGGGAGGGCACAGCTAAACGTGCTTTGTTAAATGATACCTTTGCTACTCTGTATGTCCCGTGGTCCAAATATTACCTTTTAAGTGTTAGCACTATGATTAAGGCAGGTTATGTCGTAACGTTCTGAGGGAAGCAATGCATAATTGAGAGGGAAGAAAATTCTCATGTTGCAAAGCTAGAGAACGGCTTGTGTGCCTTGCTGTCTCTCTCATTTCCAAGAGCAGGAACCATACAATCTAAGGGAAAAAATGCAAACAATCTCCAGATTTTCCTGCAGACCACCAAAATTTCACAACCACTGCTCTAGATCACATTACTGTAGTTTTATGAAATGTCACCTGTACTGGCACTTATATATCTTGTCTTTTTTGTCTCCTCATTTAATTACATTACCATATCCTTAGGGTTCTCAGTGAGTTTATTTTATTAGAAAAGTTTATTAGAAATAAACTGCAAAAAACATTTTAAATTGTATTTTAAATAGGAATGGCGAGCTTGCTTATTTTTGGATAATTTCTTAAATACTATCATTCTCATTCCACCTAACTAAAACAAATGAACAAAACATCTTTTCTTGTATTAAATTGCTTCTATTAAAATGGAGCGGCTTATAAAACACTGGCAGGTTCTAAGTCACTCTTGGCAATTTTCTTCTAGTGAAGATAGACTAAGATAACAATCACAGCTTGCCTTTCTTTTCCCTTCTCCTTTTCTTTCTTTTGAAAAGGAGAATTTTTAACAAATTTTAGGCACACACAAGGCTCCCAAACTTTAATCTTAACTTTGTTTTGCATTCAGCATTCTTTTTAATCAAACTAAGAACATGCAAGGAAGGACTGTCTGAAGATCATCCATTCTGTGTTTTACAGCTTCACCTTTCATGAAAGCAAAGCTTTTCACTAAAGAATCCTGAATAAAATTAGCACTCAGAAAATGGTCTTCTGATAAACTGATTAACTAGTAAAAAGCGCAGTGTTAGGATTTTTCTTAATTTGGTATGGATCACAGACACAAAGACTTATTATTTTTGTTCCACTAGAAGTAATTTGATTACATATGATTAAAGTCATATTTCTTGCTTTCAACCTTAAAACTAACTCTGTACCTATTTCCTTCTTATTACCTGTCTTACTATAAAGTCTTAATATTACTAGAAAGTTTCTTTCTTAATGTTTCTATTTATTTAATCTATAATTTTCTATCTCTATATTTTTAATCCTATATCTATGTTCTTGGTTCTAAATTTTCCTACCTTGATTAATTCCTAGTGCTTGTAGTCGAACTCCATTTACATTTGAAAATTTTTTTCACTCCTTTGCCATAAACTTTTATATGGGTTTTTCTCTTACCCCAACACTCACAATCCTGTCTTCCTGGAGCTGGTTTCTGAAGCTGTTGTGCCTGGACTACTGCACACAGTGGGCTTCCTTGGTTGTTTTTTTTATAGCTGACAGTCAAGATTCTTTCCTTCCATTTTTGCCTTTGTCTCTTAGTGGCTTTCACAGCTCCCAGGCTTGCTCTTCCATGCATTGTCCTGGGACTGCCACTTCCTGCTTTTCTATAGTCTTCCTTGTTCAACTCCTCTTCTGTAATTTCCACAGGCATGCTGTGATTATGGTCTCTATTATGAGACATGTTCTCTGAAAGTGGAACTGTTTTACTCTTCCTACCCAGGTAGTACCGAAACTCTGAATTACAGGAGAAAAGTCTATGCATTTTCAGCTGAGAGTTTATCGTTCCACATAAGACTCTTCTGTTAAAAAACTAAAAAAAAATTCAGACTAGTTTTATTACACATTTATTTATATCTGTATCCTAACAATCCCCAAAAAGTTTTATTTTCCTTGTTTCTGGAGCCTTCATTTCTTTCAGAACCAATATCTTCTTGCATTGTAATTTTACCTCTCTCTTCTAAGTATCCGATTTTCTTGTAGCCTCATTGACTTTTTAATGATTTATTCTAAGTTTTTGCTCAATAACTGTAGGAAGGTGATCTATTTCTAACGGAATTTGCAAATATTGCTTTATGAGATCTAACACTGACATGTATTTATCTCCATTTAGTTAACAACCGAATCATGTACAAGGCATATGGTTGTTATCATATTTGTCTATTTCAGTTACCTGCCCCATTACTGCACAAAATATATTTCATGATTAGATTTAGGAGCCAACCAATGAGAGAACATAACTCATTCTATTTTGATTCTGAGTCCCAGTTTTATCATTCTTTTCTATTTCCTCCTTTAAGATGTCTCTGAACAGTTTTGCCCATCTATGGGGTCTTTGCCTAATGGGGCAAGATTATTCTGTAACTATTTGGCACTTGGTAAGATTGGTAATACTGAGCTTCTAAGTAAATACTTTCTGAAATATTTTTAGAAATGTGTTTACGCTTTCAGTTTTGAGTGCAACTACCTCAGAATTCATATTCACTTCTTTTTCTTTGACCTCTCCAGTTCTGATATTTCTGATTTAGAGTTGCTTGGTTGGATTCTGTTGAGGTCACAAAGATAATGCTAGGTTCTCAACCATACTATTTTCATAAATGTTTATATATATTTTGCTTTCCCCATCCAAGATTCATTTGATGGTCAATATGTCCTGTTCTTTCTACTGTTCTATATGGGCTGTGCATCATCATCATTATCATTATTATTATTGTAATTTTATTTCTATCCCGCCCTTCTCCCGAAGGACTCAGGGCGGCTTACAGGCAATATTAAAATACAAAATACAAAATACATATATAAATTAAAAACATTCTTAGAAGAATTAAATGAAGTCTGAACATTGAAATTTAAAAGGGGAGCAATAAAATTAATTCCACCTGAATAAAAATTTCATATTAAACACAGGAGAACAGGGCGTCGCTATCCCAAGCCCGCTTGATAGAACGGATGGGTCTTCAGGGCACGGCGAAAGGTCCGGAGGTCGGTGACTGATCGAATAGCAGGGGGGAGGTCATTCCAGAGGGTGGGAGCTGCCACAGAGAAGGCTTTCCCCCTGGGGGTCGCCAGCCGACATTGTGGGACTTTGTGGGAGCGTACAGGACGGTGGGAGGTATCATTGGGTATAATCGAGCAACAGGCTCTGAAGGAACCTTCCCTAAGCTTTCAAGCTGTAAAGATGACAGCAGCAGGGGAATATTACTTTCAGACTTCCAAGATTCTGTTTTACAGTATAATAAAAAGATAACTTTTCTGGCTGTATCTTCTGTCTGATCTACCTATAAGGCTGACAATGTCTGATTTTGGTAAACAATCAGTGAGCCAAAAGTTTAATGATAAAACCTTGGACTGATTTCTACAACTTGAAGGAGGTCTGTCCTAAGGCAACAGGGCAACAGAAAGATGGTACCTTTTCACTAACTCCTCCCCCCACGAAGGAAGTAATCAAAAACAAGAATAACTGCAGAAATATTGTATGAATGAATGTTAGGCATTTAAAACAAGAATACTTTTTTCAGGAATACTCAAAAAGAGATCTATAACTCTTGTCTTATAAAGAAGCAAAAGAGAAGAATGAACAATATTTATCTGAGCAAGATTATAATTCATCAGTTCTCCATCCAAGCATATTTCTGTATCTTCTAGCTCAAAATTTATCAGTAGCATTTATTTCTTTATAGGCATTGTGTGTTAAAAGAGAAGAATGAGCAGTTTTAATACCCAAATACTTTTATTATATCTTTCTGTTATTAATTGGCAACTACTAAGAGGTATATAAATTATTTTCACTCAGAAATGATCTCCAAAAAACTCATTTTGAATGAAAGAATTATGTACAATTTTACTGTATGCATCTATTACATCAAATAACATAGTTGTAGCTAGATGCTATGGGATTCAGCAATTCTTATTATTGATTAAATCGGTATTTTAGTATCTACTGGACAATAATAATTTATCTGCCATCAAATAAACTTTTGATTCGAAAAGAAAGTTAAATTACAACTCTAATAGAATTGTACTATAATGGATACAATCAACTTACCAAAATAAATTAAAATCTTATATAATTAGGAGCATAAGACAAAAGTGTAATTAACAAAATCTTCATGGCATGAAATGCTTTTATAGTTTATGCACCCAAGAACCTTAATTGTGATACCATAATGAGAAAAAAAGTTTATTATTTTAACTGAATTAGCTATAATTAAGTTATTGTAAATTATTTTCATGTTTTTATATCTTCCATAAATTATTTTAATATTCTATAAAGTCATTATAGTGCTATTCAAAATAGTATTCAGATTTCAAAACTGTGTTATGTGCAAACTGGTCTCACATTATATAATATGAAATCTTCAATCTCCTTAATGGGAACAGAGAAGGAAGAATTTGAGCCTTAAATAAAAGAAGTTTGAAGAGAGACAGCACACTCCAGTGGTCAAATATGAGCAATACACAAACAAGCCTTTTGTGTTAAAAATCTTGTCCAGCCAGACATAAGAGTAAACCCTCAACTAAAAGAATTCAATTGACTCCAGTGCATTCAATGTTCGTTAGTGTATAAATCCTAATCCCATTTTTACACATGAATATATGTGCGTGAAACCTATTTTCCAATTAATCCATTACATCAAATAAAGCTATTTATAAGCTTAGTTATTTATAAATGTATACTTCCAAGTTTATAAATCAGTATAAAAGTTTCCTGATTTCTTCTAAAGTACACCTTTCAAATTAAGAACCAATTCTATTAATAGGGATGTCTTTTTTTTCCTCTGTAAAAATTCTCATATAACTGAGAGAATTTGATTTCTTCTATTCTTCCCTTTTTTGCGGTCAACATCCTTCATGATTTCATACAAACTGATAGGAATGTTGGAAACATTAATTTCTGCTAAATCAAATTTTAGAGAACCTGGTGAATATTAATATTTTTGTTATTTTGCTAAACTAGAAACTATAGGAATTTTTTTGTGTGGTTGGTCCCAATTAGTGAAAATAGCCAGCAGTCAGCTGAGTTTGATCTGCTTTAGTTACTACATATTTAGACTAAAACTAAAACTTATCTTTTATTATAGCTCATTTATATATAGCTCATTTAAAGAATCCAATTTTTACTACTGAGTAAAACAGGTAAGAAAACTCAAAAATATTTTCATTATACCATGAGATATGCTAGAGAGAAAATATTTTTCCAATATAGGAAACTTAACCTCCTCATTTTTTATACACTGCCCAGAATCACTTCCTATAGGATAGGCATGCCATGTAAATATGAATAAAAATAAATAATCTTCACAGTTTCTACATTTGCAATGGAAATAACTATATGAAAACTATAATTAGCATGGGGAATTCAATTTAGCATGCTGCTCTAATAAATACTGTACAGTTTAGAGTTATTGAAGTCAATTGTACCTGACATAGTCCTGTTGGATATTTTTGTGTGTTCTCTAAGTTTGTTTTTGTTTCCTAACAAATGTTTCATTACAAGAATGGAAAACAAGAAAATATCTTCAAGAACACAAAGAACTCAACTAAAAAGAACTTTAACAACCATTCATTCCATGACTTATGGAGTTATGGAAGGACTGAATAAATGGTTCCCAAAGTTAGTCATTGCAGTGCATGATCAAAATTTGGGCACTTAACAGTTTGCCCACTCTTATGTTTGCAGAGGTATTTCAACTTCCTCCATCTGGCAATCTCTTCTCTAGCTTTGCCCTTTTGACTGCCCTGCACAGTGACATTTCTTGGCCCTAGCAGTGCTGCCATTAATGCTAAAGCTGAAGGAGGCCCAGGGCCTTCTGCAACCTCATCCACCCACCCACTCCTGGGTGTCTACTTCAGTCCCAATGTCACTGCAGAATGTCACCTTAATCCTGTACTGCTGTCAGTCACCTGGCACTACAGTGTAAAGTTTTCACCACTCCCACCAAGGGGTTCTGCCATCCCCAGCTGACCTTCACCATCTTCTTCCTCCTGCGGCAGATGAGGCATGCCCAAGCTCACCCTTTACAAAACAGCTGCTGGACATGCCAGCCCTTCTTCTGAAGCCAGGCAGGCCCTTCTCCAGATCACGTGCACACTTCTCCAAATAATCCACTGCCTTCTCAAGATGCTTCTTGTGATGCTTCTGAGGTCTTCCAAAAGCTCTGCTAGAAGGCTGTGCTCATCCTTTTGCAAATCATTCGTGAGCATCACCAAATTGCATGCTGCTTTCTAGTAATGCTCTCATGAGGATACCACTAAGTAGTGCTGTTGTTCAGAGCAGCCAAAAGGGCAGAGATGGGGGTGGGGAGGATAGGCAGGTGAATAGAGTTCACTGAAAGCAGTTCCTTATCTAACCAAAGCTCGGGACTATGAGGGGTCAAGCTGAGAATGCCTGCATTGCTGTTGTTAAACAATGGATGGGAATGGTTCACATTAGGTCCTTGCCATTTTAACAATCAATGGGATTCAGTTAAGGATGGCAACAGGAGCTGCCAACATTACCCTTGATAAATAATACATTCACGTGACATCTTATGATTACATAGCAGCAGAAATTCTAATTCCAACTTTTGTCATAACCCAAGGACTAGCTGTTGTTAACTCTAAGCTATGTATGTTTTTGACTATTGTGACTTACGGTAGTCCTTGTTGAGTGTCATAAGGTTTAGTTATTCATCGTCAGCATAGTGCCACAAATATCTTCAATATCAATTTTCAGTCTAATTTCTTAATTCCAAATGACTATACCATAATTTTCTTTTTCTCTCTGTGTACACACACATCTTTAGTTATTATTAAAATGCATTATTTAAAACATGGATTTCAGCAATATTTAAGGGGCTGTAGGTACTATAGCTTTATTTAATCTGATGATTGGCAACTACAACATGACATTCAGTAACCATCATATTTTCTGCATATACTATTTTTACTTTCATCATGATTATAATATTCTGACTGATGAAAATAACTCCCCTGAAGGTAATAGAACATTTTATGGTTATAAACTCAGAGTTATAGACAGAAACTAAAATCCTATTCTGCTAGATAAAATCACAATTCAGACTAATTTACTATATTTTTCTGTTCTTTTGAATAAGCAAAAACAAATTGGAAAGAGCATTATTTAACCATGAGAATAATACAATATTTTTTGCTAATTGTATGTTAATGTATATAAAACTATCAACATGCTATATATTAACTATTATTAATCCTGTATAAAAGTCAGTAAAGTAATTAATTACATTAGAATGCTAATTCAACTCTTTAAAATTCTCAATGTAAAATATCTCTGGAAAGTAGGTCTAATGTCTTACTGCAAATTGTCAAATGCTATCTCCTCTTTTCTATGAGATGATGCAAAAGATGATGCTAAAATAGAAAGGTGTCAAAGTGAGAGATATTAACATTTTCCTAAGCATTTAATGAGATCTCCAGAGCCAAAGGCAGACCAGTAACAAATCATACTTTCCACATGTTGAAAAAGGACAGGAATTAGGGAGAAGAATGCCAGAGGACCCTGTAACTTGTCCGCTGGAATTAATTGAAGTTATCCATGCCAAGAAAATCTTTCTTTTCTAAATTAATGTTTTTATACCATGAGAATTCATGGTAGCTATTTAATCTAGATTTTTAAAGTACATTTTGTTTGTTATTCTGTGCTTATGAAGAAAAAGTGCTTAGGAACAAAAAGGAAGCCTTCTAAAAAGATACCATTTAATTTTTCACTCTTTCTTTTTATTATTCTATCCTTTAAGCAAAACATTAACATTTCATTGTCACATGATTATATTGTAGTTAGCAACAAAACAAATATAGTCAGCCCTAGCCCTAGAATTGTATTAGAAAAGAATATCTTAGAACTAATTCCACTGTTTGTCACTATCATTACAAAAAGCATTATAAATAATAAAAAAGATAAATATACAACCCTAATTAAAAGATGGGGAAAGAGGGAGTAGGTTGAGCAGGGGAAGGTAGGATTTGTTATCAATCTGTTAATCACTCCCAATGTAAAGACACCCCTCCATTGGAGTACCAAGCCAGCTAGCAGAGCCAGATCTTTAAGCTCTTGCAGAAGATCAAGAAGGTTTGAGTCGACTTTGTTAAGTATAAGCAGAGCTTCCTTGGTTGCAGGGACAGTGCAGATACAGAAGGCAGTGTGCAAGGAAGAAGTGATGAACTTAGTGTCACACACACACAGAATATAAGGGGTATAAAAGGTCTTTCTTTATATACAGAATATAGGCACAGTCCAATCTTCAAAGTCAATTAACAGTCCAATAGTCATACACAGCCAAGCATTCAATAGGGCATAAACTAACCAGGATAATCAGGTAGCTAAACAGCAACTATGGAATGTAGGAACATCAATAGAGAGAGATAGCTGCTTTCTGACTTCCTGCTTTATAGCAAACAGGATCCTGACCTTGGTAATTGCCATGACTCATCATGGTCTACTTCCATATATGGCAAACCAACTGCTAGGTCTCTTAAAGCAACCCTAACAGATTTTACTCTGGGCATTAAGATGTTCTAAAGTGTAGAAGCAATGGCAGAAAAAGCTCTTCTCCTGGACACCACCCACCAGGATACCCTGGCTGATGGGGCACCCCAGCATGCCTCCTCTGTCAGCACAGCGCAGGTCACCCCCCAGTGAGATGAGATGATTTCACAAATAGCAGTTTGTGGAATATTGGTGGTACATGAGTCAATCTTGGGGGGACGGAACTGCCCACACTATCACATTCTGGTACAGCTGTAGCTTCTGAATGTTCTTCAAGGGTAAGCCCATATACAGCTCATTGTAATAGTCCAAACATGTGATGACTATGGCTTGCGAATGACTGAGTGCAGGAACTTCTAATCCAGGAGAGGCCATAACTGAATTACTTATGTCTAAAGTCTCTACCTCAATTTATTCTAACCAAGTAATGCAGACCTTTTACTATGCAAAATCTTTATTTTCTTTCTGCGATAGCTGCAGCGAATTAAGAGATCAGGAGGAACTTCCTGACTGCATGAACTACCAACTACTAGAACACGTTTTCACATGACACAGTGAATCTTCACTACAGATTTTCATAGAGAGCCTGCATGGTATTCACCACATATGATCCACTAGAGCAGGGGTCCCCAACCTCCGGTCCATGGACCGGCACCAGTCCGTGGCATGGCAGCAGCAGGTCCACGCAAACAAGCTAAACCCCATTCATAAAATGCAGACAGCTCACAAAACCATACCCCCTCCGGTTTGTGGAAAAACCTTTTTACATGGAACCGGTCCCTGGTGCCCAAAAGGTTGGAGGCCACTGCACTAGAGCACTAAGAGGGAGTAGGAAGGTTGGACTGGATCTATTCTATAGTCTCTGTCAACTTATGATTCTATGATTCTGCAAGAAGCACTGAAGATGTAAGAATCATTATTGTCTATAAACTATTATTTATGGAGACATTAACCAACCAAATTATATAAGCTATTTAGAATCTAAGCATGTTGCTTTCTTCCGTTTCAAGTTCAAGAATGAGATGCAATTTTAGTAAATTATTTTGATGTATTCAGACTACACATTTACCTTTTAGAAGCACATGCTAGCAATGCAGAAACTGTGTTTGTGTATATGCACGCACATAAAAACTCAGATACCTATCTTTAAAATATGAAAATCCAAAAAAAGCCAAGAAATAAATGCAATAAGTTCTCCCTTTGGTAAATTTTACCTTATTAAAGCAAAGTTCATATACAATAACATGGCATGAATATTTGTTCTGTTGGTTTCTATATATTCCTTAGTACTACAGCCATTTTTATATATTACAAAGACAAATAATATAGGTAGGTAGAATTTAGTTAAAATCATTAGGTAGGTAATATTATTTCCATATTTATTTTGAATTTGTTTATGCCATTTTACTTCTATTTCAAATATGCTATGAACAGAATTATACTGAAAATACATGTAGCCCAAGAAAAAGACAATAAAAGGATTTTTCCAGTTTTGCAGATACTTCTAGAAACTGTCTAAAGGATTAATCTGCAGCTATTCAACTGCAGAACATTATTTCTATGCCACAGACTTGTATATGAACTATTAAATCTATTAAATCAATAGTAATTCCTCCAATATACTATTAAAAAGTGATTTAATGAGCAGTATGGTTTTGTTCCTTGGGTAGGGGAGGCCTTTTTCAGCAATTGCGGCTGAATATAAATACATATACAACCTCTGATCCATCACTGCAATTACACAAAAACTTAAACATGAAATATGAACTACTTAAAATATACATGAAGGCCATAAGATTGCATTAGAAGATGTAAACACGAACAATTTGGAATACAGACAAGCTTGATAAAATTCAGCATACAATGTTAGAGATACAGAAACCTTTATATTTTTTTTAGTTAAACAATTCTTCTATAACCTATGCTGCCATGCAATGGATCAAAGACAAGAATCATTCTTAGCACTACTCAGAAACCTCAATGACTGAGCCTCTTCTGCATATTTTGCATGTGCAATACCAATTTGAGAAACAATGGCCATTTCTCAAGGTTATGCTCTTCACAATTAAACAGCAAGAACAAATGGTATTAAGGCTGTTATTTCAAACAGAGTCTTGTGGAAATCAATTGATTACACTGTGAAATTGTTCAGAATGTGAAATTAGCAAGTTGTGGCACAATTAAATAATCTGTAAGATTATGCTGAACAGTCTTTGGCATATTAATACTCATTCCCCCAGTTTGATGGAAACGTGTTAGAACTCTTCCTTCCTTTATTTGAAGGCATCACGATTTTTGTAAAATTCGCATTGTAAAATTCTACCTAATGAATTACCTGACCTTCTGTATCTGAGAACTACATCAAACAGAGGTGACAAAAGAGAAATGGCATACTTTTAGGATATACTAGATAACCCATGTCCCAATGGGTTATTGTTTCAGAGATACAGTATTTCCTTATCTTAACAGAGAAGGGCAAAAAAGCAATAGAAGTGGGAGCAACATCAGACTTCCTTCTTGAATGTCCTTGTGGAAACTGGCAGAAAGTGTTGGAAATGATCATACGACTGCCGCTCACTGTGGTAGTACAGTGGTGCTAAAGCAGCCACATTTTTGCCAAATTTCAATCTCAACTCATATTTTGGAGGCAGTCTTTAAGTTAGCTCATTTGAGATAGATTGACACTAACATTAAACAGGAGACTAAACAGACTCAAATTTGTGAAAGATTTAACAAAGAATTTTTTTAAACAAAAAATGAAAAAGACCAGTTTTAAAAAATGGTGTTCATAGAATTACAGAATTGAATAAGGAGAGTGAGGCCAATTCCCTGCTTAACCCAGGAAACCAAATTGAAGCATTTGTGACAGATTACAGGTAGTTCTTGAGAAACGACAGGACACTTAACGATTGTTCAAAGCTATGATTGATAACCCAAATCTATATATAGCCCTGTGTCAAAGTTACAACAGCTGCACTGCCACTGCTATCATTCATTCTTATTACTGACCATGAGGATGCTACAGCACTCCGCTTCTCCCCCCCCCCAATCCTGTTCTATTGGGACCTGGGTCTTTGCAAGCTTTAAATTTCTGTCTCACTACAGTACATAGCTGACTAATTTTTGAAGATGAAGTTTTTTCCCCTAAACAAAAAATATTTGCACCTCCTTAGTAAACCTGTCTTGTATAAAGAACATTCCAAAACATGTTTTTCTTTTTCTTATGATGAATGTTTTTATTCTATATTATTTTTCTATACGCTACCGGAAGGCAAAATTATTTAGAAGTGTAAATATAAACCTTATGTCAATCTATAAACAAAATAATGTATGTATAGTTAATAATAAATAAATTTCATGCTGACACTAAATCAAAGAGGTAAGTGTATTAGCAATACATATTTATACAATTTCGGATACTCTTTATTCTCTAAGCTATTATAGTAGTTAAGATTGGACAGAGACTGTGGACACTTTCCCCATTCACACAGTTACTAGATCTATGGAAGGCCAGTCACTATCCATAGTCAAACCTACACTGCAGTTGTTGAAGGGATAAAATATATGTCACTTTGGATCCCATTAGAAAAGATAAAAGATACATGTAATAAAGAAGCATTTGTAATATGTCTCTAAAATTTCTCCTGTGGCGTACCAGGTTTATTTCCCTAAAGAAATACAATTCTCAGTGTATGTATCATAAAATATTTGTGATGTATCATTCAAAATAAAATTATGTTTACAGGAATCTGCATTGAAATACCACATGAGAATCAAGCTTAAACATAAAAGATCAGATTTATTCCTGGCAGTATACAATTAATGGCTATTCAATCATGCCAACAATTAAAGCAAACATACCAGTTGACAGCTGGCTTGAAAAAATTTGGCTCCTAAAAGTAACAAATATGCATCAATATTCCTTTTATTCTATAAAAAAGATATAATATGCATGATCACTGTATCATTATCTGTATTGCACTTCAAGTGTGAATTTAAGCAGGATACAGTTTCAAAAATCTATCAACAAGCTATAGTCATCTTTTTAGAAATATGGGCATACATGGATTTTTTTGTAATGACATTAGACTAATTCAACAGATGGCATTCACTGATAAACATACTGAACTAAACTCAAGGGTACGTACAAATCCAAAACAAAACTAGACCATTAAAAATTTAGACAGATTTGTCTAGCTATTTCTGGCAGCAAAAATAATGTTGGGAACACACAAGGCTTTTAGAACGGGTAATAAACCTCACACAACAACAGACTTTTACCAATTACTTTTATAACCTTGTGCAATGCATAACAAATTCGCAAACCCGTGACATACTACAGAATTATTAATATATGCAATGTGTGAATTAATTCTTCAGGCAGCTTGATAATTAGACCTCAAATGTTATACTGAACAACTGAGTCAAAACTTGTTTTGAGTTAACATGCTGGTGTAACACTACCCTGGTTCTGACTTCAATTTCTGATAAAAGAATTTCTCAACTTATAGCTGGTCATTTAGTGACCATTCGAAGTTATGAAGGATCCCTCAAAAGATGCTTTTTTGTACCCTTTCGTGGTCATGTGATCAGATTTTGGGCTCCTGGTAACCAGTCAGCTCTTTGCAATATCCATTGTAGGCAATGGCTTCACTTAATTACTGTAGTGTTTATTTAATGATCATGGTGATTCACTTAATGACTGCTGTGAAAAAAGTCCTAAAATCAGATTGGTTGTGTAATGATCTACTTAACAACTTACAACTGCAATTCCAGGCTTAATTATCATTGTAATCATTTACAATCAGTACAAATTAATTTATACCATTAGATTATACCTGGGTGGCGTCTGCAGGTGGAAGTGTCTATAGGTACAGTCTCTATTGCAGGTTTATTGGACATACTTTTCTCATTCCATAAATTTTTGCTTTGCATTTTAAGGACCTCTTAATTACCTTATAGATTTCAAGATGCTTTTTCAAACAATTGAGTCTCAGGAGCCAGAATGGTGTGTTCTTTATTATTTCGTTGGAGGGGGAGAGAAGAGATAGCAAAGAGAAATAGCTTCAGATATCCTATCGATTCCCCACTTCTCTCAAAAATCAAATTTTATTGGCCCAAATCCTAAACACTAACCTTTTTGTGCTATTCCTGGGTAACTGCTGCATTAGAGCACTTGGAAGTAGTGATTTTGTCCGTTTTGGCATTCCTCCTTTCTCCTTGAAACTTACTGCAGGTTTGGACTTACAGAAAGATCAAAGGTACAAAGCTGTGAAATTGAAGCATCAGCAACTATAGCTTTGGCAAAAGATCTGTTATTTGATACGATAAGCACAAGTACGCAATCTACAGCTTGTGAACTCTCTGCATTCTACCAGGGTATTCCAATCATTGCAATGGTGAGGAGAAACTAATTTAACCCCTTTTCTCTACATGCACAATATGGTTTTTCATCTAAATTCTTACAAATAATGTACCTTGGTAGGGGCTTATATTCTTAAATCCAAGAGTCGCAGCTCACCCTTTCTTTTCCTTCCCAGCTGATCTTCTTGACTATCTGTTTTCTCCTGATACAACCCTATCAGAGTGAGGCCACTTTCTTTCAGAAGTGTTCTACAAGTTCCAGGGTCAGTCACCTGTAGCAGGGAGACTTTGATGGATGACACTAAGTTGTTAACATGGAACCAATCGCTATTTGGTAGTGTCAAATGTGGATCTTTTCAGAAAAGGAAAATGAAAGAAAAGAACAGCAAAAAATTAAAGTTGCTGGTTGCAGGAAAAAAAACCTATATGGAAAAAATATTAGGAAAAAAACAAATCTCTTAAAAAGAATGAATGTGAAAGTGGTCATTAGGAAAGAGAATGTGAAAACTGTTTGTTAAACAATAAAAATAACTTTACTTTTGCAAGTTGCCCCAGAAGCCTGTGGAGTATTTTAAATGGAGTATTTTTGAATGGAGATTCAAAAAGGATGCCAATAAAAGGGAATATTTGTATCTCTCTGAGCTCAGAGACCACCAAGGATCCCTCTAAAAGGATGCTTAATAGTATGATGAAGCAAAAGACTATAGATGAAAATGCATTACAAAGATTGCTGAAAAAATGAGAATGAAATATTGTAGAATAAAAAAGGATAGTTGGCAAGAACGTGATCAAAAAGAACAATAATGGTTAAGATTATGAAAAGCAAAGAAACGCAGAAAAAATTTGATGGAAAAAATACTAGGAAAGTGAGAAAGGAGAACAACAGAATTCAAAATAAAACTGAGGAAATAATATGGAAAGAAAATGAACTAAGGGAATACTAGAAATAATATTTGAGAATCTATATAGGAGTGATAGTGATATGTGGAAAAATGGAATTGAAACTAATGGATTTATCTAAGAATGTTGAAAAAATGATGAGGCGACAAATGATGTTTGAATATGAAAAAGTTTGCACAACTGCTGCACATTTACTGAAGAAGTCAAAGTATAGGATAAAGTAAATAGGTTTGAATTATGAAATGTCTCTCCAAATATGGAGTTTAAGTTTCATCTGTCATAACAGCAGTATATGATGAAAATAAAGCGCAAGAGAGATATAAAGTGAATGCTTAGCAAATAGTTCAATAAGGAACAGGACGAAGACAAAGATATCTGATTTCCCTATGGTTCTTTAATGTATTTATGAATAAATGTATAAGGAATTATTTTGATGATTGATGGAGAAGTGAATGTATGTGTACTATTTGACCACATTGTTAAACAAAAGCTTGAGTGATCGGTAGTGAGTAGATGTAATAAAATGTGTGGATGACCTTGGGGGACAAGGGAAAGAGATGCTGCCTAGGAAATAATCAAACAAAAAAAGAAGGTGCCCTCAATGGATTAACAAACACAGGAAGAGACTTAGGAAGAACTTGGCTTAATTAATTGGGAAATTAAAAGTAGTAGCAGGGAATTTCAGACTTTCAAGATTCTGTTACTATAGCCTTACAATAAAGGATAATTAATTCATATACAGTAAAACCTTGGATTGCGAGTATAATTGGTTTCAGAATCATGCTTACAATGCAAATCTCTTGTATATCAAAGCAAATTTCCACATAAGAAATAATGGAAACTCAGCTGATTCGTTCCACAGCTGTCCTTGCTCTCCCTTCTACTTTCCCCTCTCCTTTCCCTTCCTTCCTCTCCATCCCACGATTAATGCCAGTCAGCTGAGGCTCTGGGAGCTTCCCCCTGTGCCCAACATTTGATTTGGAACTTTAGAAACAAAATAACATGGCCCCTAAAACAAGAAAACCCCAACCCCAATAGAAAGCACTCTAGACGCTGAGAATAAAGAAACACATTTTTCACTCTAAGCTGGCAGAGACAGGGAATGCCTCCAAAGCTACAATGTTGCAAAGGGCTCATTAACATAAAGGAGCAGTGGCTGATTCATTTCTAAGGAAATGCTGCCAATAATCCCCCCACCTGAATTCTTTCGAGCAACTGGCTCAGATCTTTTCAATTCTACCACCAGCAATCTCCTGTAATCTCCTGGCTTGGGAAGAAAACGCTGAAAACACTCAAAACAAGTTGATTTGGCTGTTGGTGCTCAGCTGGGCTGCTGGGCTTCCCTCTATGAATAGCTGATTGGCTGTTGGGAGCCCTCAGCTGGGCTCTGTTATACTTATAATGTAAGACATCACTTGCTTATCAAGTTAAAAATTATTTAAAATATTTGCTTGTCTTACAAAACACTCGCAGACCAAGTTACCAAGGTTTTACTATAGTTGGGTTTCCTGCCTGGTTTATCTGGGAGATTTTACACAGCCCAAACCACCTCGTGGGGTTGTTATTGTGAGAAACTGGGCAGGACTATTAGGGGTACTTAAGGGGAGAGGTGGGGAGGGGAAGACAGAAGAGAGGATGAAAATACAACAATAATAAAGTCACACAAATTTCTTAGGCATATCCCCCAAAATAGCAAAGAGAACATTAGATGATTGAGTTATATTTTAGTGACACCATGTGGTTATATGCCAATTTGCTATCTGAATTTCTTGTCATTGTGTAGGATAGATGAAACTTCATAAAAAACATAATTCAGAAAGAAAATAGAGACTTCGCTAATTTACAATTTAAGAAGTACAACTATTAAATCCACAATCGAACCTAACATAGTGGTTTAGAGAAGGACATCTGTCCAAATTTGCTTATTTTCCTGTACTGTCACACTGAAGGTGGATGTTGATCACTAATTTAGCACTTGTTATCTAAATCTAACAACTAGTTTTAAAAATCTATCTAGGATATAATTAATATTACACCCATATTTTAGCACACTGAGATTTGTCTAGCATTTAAATTAACTTGCTTCTGTATACTAGCAATTTCTTACATTTTACACAGACAAAAATGATATTACCATTGATATTACTACTATTGTTTTACATTTAGATTTGCAAGAGTTTTCTCTCACTTTCAATTCTGACAAGAAAATTACTGTTCTACTTAGCTATGAGATTGATTTACTGTTTTATGAATGACAGGTAGAATTCTGTTTTTTGCTATAAGATAAACAGAAAACACAAGACCGCTTTTAAAAAGACTATAGCATTTAATCATAATAATAAGATTTAGACGGAAGTACATGAAGCCAAAATTATGACAGGGTTCATACATCACATTAAGCTATAAACCACTGTTTATCAACAACACTGCTGACTTCATGCATCTCAATTTAAAAAACAATCTTAAGCTCCCAAGCATTTCGAGTTGTGAATACAACAACCAGTCATCCTGTAAAATGAAGAATTATTTTTTTTAAAAAAACCAGAATCTTGCTGTTTTAAATACAAAAATGGCCCAATTAATTACCTAAATCAAGCATTCCATTTAAAACATCAATGAGAATGTTTAAGTGACTTCTTAAGAACAAATGCTATACCTGCCCATAGTTCCTTTGGTATAAACCAAACAAACACAATTGCCCATAATAGACTCTTACAATTCATGCTGAAAGAAATCTATAAGCTAAAAACACAAGAAAAATAGTTCCTACTGTTGCTCCACAAATGTTTGCTAAATGCTATGTAAGAGATTTTTTTCTCTCCAAAAATTTAACTTTAACAATAATTTAACTACACAGATTTACTGAGACTATTTTAATAGTTTGAATTATTGTTTCTGTCTAATCCCCTTTGTAGATGGGAGAGTTAAGATTAAATTCAATCTCAAATTCTGGTTCTTCCAAATAAGCAAGGTATTGTTTATTAGCTCTCATGTTTTCCTTTGTACAAGCAGAAGAATATTTGCAGTTTGAATTTCACTTTTATCAAAGAATACTAGAGCACCACATAGCAGTCCCTTCTATATGTTTGTCCTATACAATGTTACTTGGAGAAAAAGCAAAACAAAACAATGACTATTAGCAAATGACAAACACATATAACATGTGTATAAGCATAAGCAAATAGCTTGGTTTATTCCATGCCTCTGCTAAAATGCATTCTGCATAGAGTACAAAGTAGAATTAATAGCTTAAAAAACTTATTTGGATTTCTCAGAATGCCACTAAAATCAATTTTGCACTATTACATTTTTTGCAAATAATGCAGCAAATGATTTGATAAAATTAAATCAGCTTGTGTTTATTATAAATATTTGTTTAAAAATTAATAAATTACTGATTTGTTTACTATGTGAAACAATATTTTGTAGAATTTCTTTAGCATCACAATGATATTTTATTATTGAAAACTCAGTCAAGAAGTTAGTAAAAGAAAAAATTAGAACATAAAACAAATGTCTAAAGCAAAGAAACTTCAATGAAATCAAGGACAAGCAATATTTTTTTGCTGTTCCCAAGACACTATGAAATTGAAGTAATTGTGACAGCTTCAGAAATACTGAGATTATTTTTATCTAAGTGTCTCTTAGTATATATATCTCATATTTATATACAAATTAAGATGCCATATTCAGTGAGAATTTAA
The DNA here is from genome assembly GCA_032468095.1 of Pareas carinatus. Lineage (NCBI taxonomy): Eukaryota > Metazoa > Chordata > Lepidosauria > Squamata > Pareidae > Pareas > Pareas carinatus. Next base: position 57,817 of record JANHFO010006392.1, on the reverse strand, counting down.
TGCAACCTTGTAGTTAACTTCTCACTTAGCATCATGAACTTCAGGCAAACAAATGCATTCCCCATCAAACAGAATGAGCAGACTGGGATGCAACAGATAAATCTATTTTTATCTTTCTATATTTTTTACTGACCTACACCATTAGCCTCTTAATAGTGTTATAAATGATTTTCTAGCTATGTATGAGTTTATTTTCTAGTCCATTTGATTACAAATTGCTCTTTAATATTGTTTAACATTCAGTATTTCCAGTGCTACAAAAATAATACTTTTCCAATGTCAATTATAGTTTTGCCGCACTTTAAAAAAACAAGATATAAATAAACATTGATAAAATTCTCTTCCTATTATATCTTTCCATTCTCCTTTATTCCTTCTAAACTATTCTAATACTTTTTTGTATAGCTTCTATCACAAGAGTATTCATTTATTTCAAAGTGGCAGCTATGGATGGAATGAAAGGCCCTTGGATAAATAAAAAAGGTATTTATATGTGGATCTGAGGAAGGACATTTTGTGAAAGCAAGACTGTGAAACTACATGTTCTTGTGACCTTCCCACAATTCCCAACATCTGGATATCATTAGAAATACACACAACAGTATTCGGGTCCAAGGACTGTTCTTTTGATAGCATAATATATTCAGTTAGAACCAGTCTTTGTTTTCTATCTCTTTCATGTATTTTAAATATCAAATGTCACAAGAAATATGAGCAATCATATTCCAACTTCAGATCAAGAAATACAGAGTTCAAATCCCTTTTTCCCAGCACAGCTCCAACATTTATATTTGTCACATAAAGCAACTTCATGTCCTTGCTATATTATTCACTAACCCTATTCATAACTTCTCAAGACTTTTCTCCATTAGTTTCTACTTCCATTCCCTAAATAGCAAAATGCAGAAAAGTATGAAATGAAATTTCATTATACTGGACTAACTGAGATGTGTTTAAAATGGGTGGATGTGTCCATTATTGATCAATATTCATTTAATTAGACAATATAACATCTGCAGTGGTATATTATCTAAAGTTACAGAACAATGATATTACTATACAAATGGTTATCATGACATCACTACACAATCTTGTTAATCAATATGGAATATTGTTCTGTTCCATACAACTGAGGTTTCCCTGTAACTAATTTTGACTGAATTGTAACATTGAAAAAACGCACTGTGCAATGAAACATCTCTCTCTCTCTCTCTCTCAACCTAAAAGTTTAATAATTAATTTTCATATTTTATATCTAGTTTATAAAAACTTTTAATTTTTCAGGATATTGGCAGTTTAAACCAATTTGTTGAAGTTATTTTAATATATCTACTCAATTGTTAGTCTGCTTTACTCTAATACGTACATGTACTGGGCTAACTATTGAACCTAATTCTAATCAATTAAAGTAAACATTTATTTCAATATTAAAGTAATATGGAATCAAAATACACTAACCTGCAGACACAGGCAGGAAAATATAGTTTCTGCCAAGATCGACATAGATATTTGGAGTGATCAATTACACGAATCCAGTCTAATTCATCCATGGATACCTCAATATAATAGGAGTACGACCTTTAAAGATCAAATAAATTAAAATATTATTATCTATGTAGCAATTTCACACAATGTTTTATATGCTATGGGGATTGCTATGTTACATCAATGTTAAGCAAAAGCATCAATATTTAGGTCAAATGAGCTAATCTAGCTTCCTTTTGTGTCTGTAATTCTCTATGAAGACCAAAATATATTAAACAGTTCTGAGAATGCAGGAGTTGAACAATTTGATTAACTCATCAATTGTCTGAGGCAAGATAAAGTTAGGTACACAACAAATCCACCTCACTTTCAGATACATACAAAAATTTAACACACTTAAGATATATTAAAAAAAATATTCTGTGTATTTTTAGTTTTAAAATTTAAAATTAACCAGAGAAGTTGTGCATAAAAAATCAACAGGAACCTGAAACTATTTAGTAGATTACGGTATACACATCATTAGACAGCACGAATATGGATGCGTTATAATCCATTTTTCCATAAATCTTGCTTGATGTTTATCTTCTACTACAATTTTTACTTTTACTCACTTTATCAAATACATTATTGTATTTTATTAAATTATGTAACTACTTAAAACATTTATATACCATCTATCTTCTATCAACAGTTCAGAAGATACATAAAATTACAAGTATAAAATTTTTATTTTGGTACCATTTGAGTTAGTATTAACTCCTGGGGCTTAACCCTGACTAGTCCCTGCGGGTTTTTTCGCAATATTTTTCACAATTGGTTCACCAATGCCTTCTTCCTAGGACAGACAGAAAAGCCCACCCAGCTGGCTTTGTGCCCAAGGCAGGACTAGAACTCACAATCTCCCTGTTTTTAATGTGGTGCCTTAACTACTACCCCAAAATGACATTTATAAAACAAAATAGGGAATTATTAAAGAAATACTAAAAATATTTAAAACAGTATTTTTTTGAAAGCAGTGAAATTAGCCATTTAAAGGACTTTCAAATCAATTTTTTATTATGGTCAAAGACCAACATAATTCAAGCACTCTTAAAAGTAGAAAGTTTCAACCAACTTTTGGAACCTGTGTAACAAAAGAGATTGTGAGAAATCCTTGTCAATAAAAGAGAAAAAAATCACTGGATATAAAGCAATATAACAATATAAAGCAGCTTCTATTTAGTGATCAATATACCGGCAAATTCAAAAGGGATTTGCTTACTTTAAATACTCTAAATGGCACCCTAGGGCAGTGATGGAGAACTTATGGCACATGTGCTAAAGCCAGCACAGAGTCCTCTCTGTCGGCACACATATCGGCTGACACAATACCTGCACAGGAGGAGAAGCGGAGGCAAGAGGGAGACTCCTCCTTCTGGTCCGCCTTGCTTTGCCTAGTAGCAACGCTGCATGACTTAGCCCACCTTCCCCCTTCCCAGCCTCCCCCGGCGCAGCCTGTCCAATTTGCTTTCCCACCCGGGCAGAGAAGCTGAGACCACTATGGCCGCCCCATGCCCGGCTCACCCTCTTCCCAGCGGCCCCTCCTAGCCATCCATGGTGCGACCCAGGGTGCTGCTCTGCTACTGCACCCCGGTGCTACGGGCGACGTGATAGGGAACTGCCAATGTCAGTCTGAACTTGCCTCTAACCGGCACGCTGCTGGAGGACGAGGCGGAGAACCAGGAGAACATTCTCTTAGAGCCCATGCTAGACGGGTGTGCAGGGAGAGTGCTTTCCGTCCTGGAGTGCATGGGAGGGAACGCCCAGCCCGTGGAAGCTGCCTGCAAGGAATGCCCCCCCAATCCGGGAGTGTGGCTACCTGGTTTACCCAACCTCAGCTTGTGGCGGAGGTGAGGGGGTGCCCCAGACTCGGAGACACAGCCCCAGGCAGGGTCAGACCTATGCAGCTGCCCCTGGCTGCAGGCAACTTGGAAAGGAAAGAGCACCTTTTGTGTTCTCCAGGCTCGTATGCGCTCTCCAGGTCTGCTGGGGGCTCTAAAAGTGCGTGGGAGGAGACGCCGAGCCCACGAAAGTTGCCTGCATGGAGCACACATACATACACCAAATCTGGGAGAAGGGCTGCCTGGCTTGCTCGCCCATGGGGACAACTTGGGCTGACCTGAGTGTGCGCGCCGCCCAGGGTTGGAGAAGCAAGGCGTCCTCTCTGCACTCTTGGAGAAGGCATTTTCGCTCTCCTCTATTCCTGGGTATGACAGTTGCTTTGCAACTAGTGGGAGGAAAATCCTGTCTCTCTCTTTCTGTCTCTCTCATTCTCTGTTAGACTGGCCTCAATTCCCTCCCCATGAAAGAAAACTCTCTTTACTCCATATTGTTTAGAGTAGATACATTTACTGAGTACAGCCTGGGAAAGCAAGCTCTGGCAAAAAGATCATCCAACTTACAATTTGAAAGCTTGTTCCTCCATTACAGCCCCACCCCATTTTCAATCAAGCCAATCAGTTGAACAGCCGCAACTTTACAAGCCAGGATCATACAGGATTTCTCACAGCTGGACTTTTCTTCGTGCTTCAGTGATGTGATAAAATTTACACCTAGCCAGCCTTCCATTCTTTCTTCAAAGGAGTTAAATCTGATCCACTGGATTCTCCATTCATTTTGAGATAGGGGTAGAGATGGGGTTACATCCATTCTGCAAGTATTCCTTCACCTTTAAAGGACCTGATAAGCTTTACATCAGTAGTTCCCAAACTTTTTCAGTCCACCAACCCCTTGGTGCTACAAACCTATCCTCAGTGCCCCCTATCTCCATCCCCTATAAATAGCATTATTCGGAATAGCCATCACTGCCCTAAGGTTATTTGGCAACCAAAAGCTACACTGAATATGTGACATCATATAAAATGGTTCCAATACCAGTGGGGGACAGGATGGTGGAAAAAATTAAAATTTTAAAAATGTAAAAATACTAGCTTTTTGTACCCATACCCTGCTATGGTTTTTTTAAAAAAATTCTGCATTCTTCCTTCTCTCTATTTCTTCTTTCATCCTCCTCCCTCTTCTTCTCTCTCTCTCTCTTTCACCTACTTTCACCATCCCCTCCCCCTTTCTCTCTCTTTCTCCTTCTTCTCTCTCTCCCTGTGCCAGCTTCTCAATATCCCTCCCCCTTTCCCTCTCCTTCTCTCTTTCACCTTTCATCCTCCCCTCTCCCTTTCTCTCTGTTTCTCCGTCTCTCTCTCTCTCTCTGTGCCAACTTCTCCATCTCCCGCCCCCCGCCCCACGCTGACGTT
>JANHFO010006391.1:58829-74011 GCA_032468095.1 Pareas carinatus | reverse complement strand
CCATCCTGTAGGGTTCTTAAAGGGATCACAACCCATATAACCCTAACATCACCCACCCCTCCTGGCAGCCTACCCCAGCTTCTTTGGCCCGCTGTGAGCTATGCTCCCCCCCAACCTAGCTCCTCTCCTCTCTCACCTTTGCCACAGATTCCATGCCGCATTTGAGCTGCCTGTCTTACCCCAAACAGGGGAGGGAGGAAGTGCTCCCATTGGGTGATGTCAGAAATGTCCTCCGGTGCGCATGGAGAGGGGGAGGGGAGCCCTGCATCCCTCTGGCTTTCTAGTAAAGAAATCTACTGGGGTAACGGCACGCGTGCCCACAGAAAGGGCTTTGAGTGCTGCCTCTGGCACATGTGCCATAGGTTCACCACTACTGCTATAGATAAAGGAAAAATGGACATAACTCACTCTCTCTCTCTCTCTCTCTCTCTCTCTCTCTCTCTCTCTCTCTCTCTCTCTCTCTCTCTCTCTCTCTCTTTTTCAAGTTCATTGGCCACACATCTTACCCTAGAGTAACTCTGTGTGACTTACAATCATAACAGATAAGCATTGTATCAGCTGGAAACATAAATAAGTTAACGCAAAAAGTCAAACCCTGTGGCCCAATTAAAGATAAGAAGGGCGGAAGTGGGAGAGAGGAAGGAGGTGGGATCTGTTGTTAATCTATCAACCACTTCCACTGAGATGCTTCCCCACCAGAGCCCCAGGCTAATTGGCAGAACCAGGACTTTAGGCTCTTAGAGAAGGTTGGGAGGGTTGGAACTGACCTCATCCCAAGGGGCAAGATATTTCAAAGGGCAGCCACAATGACAGACAGGGCCCTTCTCCTGCACCTCACCATCCAGAATACTCAGCCAATGAGGTCCGCAGCATGCTGCTTCTGCCAGCACAGGTGGGGTAGGCTAATTCCAATGGGATAAGATGGTCCCTCAAGTAGCCTGGACTCATACCATAAAGGGCTTTAAAAGTGATTACCAACGCCTTGAATTGCACCCGACAGCAGACAGGCAGCAAACCATATGTGGTTATGTACATACAAGCAGTCCTCGACTTATGACTACAATTGAGTCCAAAATTTCTGCAGCTAAGTAAGACAGTTGTTAATTGAATTTTGCCCCATTTTACAACTTTTCTTCCCACACTTGTTAAGTGAATCACTGCAGTTGTTAAGTGAGTAATACAGTTGTACATTGAATCTGGCTTCCTCATTGACTTTGCTAGTCAGAAGGTCGCAAAAGGGGATCACATGACCCCAGGACATCGCAACCATCATAAATGTGAGTCAGTTGTCAAGTCTCTGGATTTTGATCATCTGCCTATGGGGCTGCTGCAACAGTCGTAAGTGTGAAAAACAGTCACAAGTCACAATTTTCAATGCTGTTATAACTTCAAAGGGTCACTAAATGAACTGTTGTAAGTCAAGGACTATCTCTATTCATCCATCCATCCATCCATGCATTCATTCATTCATTTTTCATTGAATTCATTTGCAACCCATCTTGTAACGAGAGTCTCTAAATGATTTATGATATTAAAACATTAAAATCCTAACAAATAAATTATCTTTAAAGGAATAAAAATAAAAATCTCAATCAAGAGAAAGTATAGTTAAAAGATGCGGAGGGAGGGAAGAGGGTGCAAAGAAGGGGCGGTGAAATGACCTCAATAATCAATATCACCTCCAATATGATGCTCCCTTGTTAGGGTGCCCAGCCATCTGGCAGAGCCAGGCCTTCAGACTCCTGTGGAAGGACAGAAGAGTGGAAGCCAATCGCACCTCAGGCGGTAAGATGTTTCAACACAGGAGCCACACCAGAGTACACCCATCTCCTAGTTTCTGGAGGTATATCTGGTTACTCTTTTTTTGCCACTATTTTTCTTAATCTACTCCAATTTCAAAGGAGGCAGCAAATGCTTCTCATCCCCAATATTTGAGTCACAAAACTGAAGGGTTCACTATGTAAATACTCCATTCTCCCAATAAATGCGAACTCTTCGCTGATGTTATTTTAAGGATGTTGCCTACTCTAGAGGAGGCAGTGTTGCATTCAGCCCCTTGAGCCCTATAAAAGCTAATTGGATTAGTTTTTAATGTGATGGGAGGGAAAAAATACATGAGAAGCAATTGTTCATGTAAGTAATAAAAGTACATTATTGCTAATACTAAATCAAACCTTGTTTTCCAGTGACCTAGCCACTTTTTAGAATGTAGCTCCTGTTTGGTCACTTTTTTATGTGTCTACAAATCCATAGAAATAAGACATTTGTTAGGAAAAATGCATATGAAATGAATGCAAATATTTATGCAGACCTATTAAAACAATCTCAGACTGACATATAATAAAACAGAAGGAATTGAAAAGGTAGAAACAGAGAGAAGCTAATAGGAATTCAAATGATTAGGAAAATGCTGCTTTGAAAATTAGAAATATTTCTAGAGGAGAGAGGCATATTGGATATGTTCGTCATCTTGAGTTATTTATAAAACTAATAAAGGCGGGATATACAGTAAATACATAAATTTCTCCTCTGTCTTTTCATTTCCTGGATTCTCCCTCCCCGCCCCAAGGATGAATCAGTAAAATATTAACCAGAGTAATTCCTGGTTAATATCTTCTTTTAATATATTTTTAAATAATGGGATACTTTTCACTTTCATTTTTGATTTGGAGGAGGAGAATGATGAAAAATGTAACGAAATTATTCTAGTCATGAAATAAAAACATTTTTTTTCTCCTGGAACATGTAAATCTGAGTGCTACAACATGTCTGAAATTGCTCTAAAAAGAAATGCATTCAGGGGACAAACATAAATACATACACCATTCAGAACTGGCAGCTTAAACTGCCCAAAGTCTATAAAGACACGGATACATAAATTCCAGCTGACTATTACTATAATAATAATATTTATTAAGTAGCAATTGATCATGGAGAACCAGTTTGGTGTAACGGTTATAAAGGCACCCAGCTAGGAACCAAGAGACCATGAATTCATGTCTTGCCTTAGGCACAAATTAGCTGAGTGATTTTGGGCCAATTTTGCTCTCTCAGCTCCAGGAACAAGGCAATAACATATCACTTCTGAAATCTTGCCAAGAAAAGCTGAAGCCACACAGAAATGAAAGACCGGTGGGCACAGCACATGACAGAATAGCAGAATTGGAAAGGCACCTTGGAGATCATCTAGTCCAACTCCCTGCTTGAACAGGAGATCCCATACAATTTCAGCCCAGTCTCTTCTTAAAAGCCTGCAGTGATAGAGCACCCACAACCTCTGGTGGCAAACCATTTCACTGGCAAATGAATGTTGCAGCACCGACTCCCAGATTGTTTACAAAATGTGGTCGCATCTATGTACTTATCAGGAGTCAAGCATGGCTTAGGGGCTTTTGTATTGAAAACTGTTCTTAATGTATTGCAAATTGCAAGAGTGATAGAAAAAGTTCTGCTTCAACTGATGCCATGGACCCTATCCTGTTATCACTATTTATCCCAAAACAGTTTGCGGAACAAATTTTCCACTAAGTGTCAGTTGGAAACGATGTGTGTTACAGAAGTAATTCCAGCAGTAACACTGCAATAGCAACAGCAGAGCCATAAAAGAGATAATGGCAGAATAATCAGTCCCTATACAAATAATGAACATGAAATGGCTGAGGACAGATTCCACAGAAATCAAACATCAGCTCATGGAAGTGGATGAAAGATCTCAGCGCTAGAAGTCACTGTCATGGTGGGATGAAAGAAGAGAAGTTAGTTTGAGTTTGCTGCCATTGCTTCCTTCTTATATTGCATGTTCATTTCTTTTGCTAGATAGCCCTTCAAAGGTCAAATGACATATTGTCCACTATAAAACCTATTCATTCTGAAGAGTTCTCAAGAACTCTTCAGATAAAGGTTAAGCAGAAAATAGATCTGAACCTTTCGCTAATTCCATGGGTGATTTGCTCTAGATTGTTTTCTATTGTTTCACACATGCATGCGCATGCACACGCACACGCGCACTCACACACACAGAGTATAAAAGAGTTGGAAGGGACCTTGGAGGTCTTTCAGTCCAATCCTCTGCTCCAGCAGGAGAAACTAGACCAGTGATGGCTAACCTTTTAGGCACCGAGTGCCCAAACAAGTCACAGCTAATGAGTCGCGGCTTGTGATGTCATTGCCTGGCGCCAATACTGTTTCTGAGCATGCACATGACCCCATGACATCATTGCCTGGTGTCACTATTCCTTTCTGAGCATGCTCAGCTCTGGGGCAATGTTGGGACGATTTGGCTAGTGTGCCAGCAGAGAGGGCTCTACATGCCCACTGCAGGACATGTGCCATAGGTTTCGCCATCACTGACCTACACCACACACATCTCTTTCTCCATCTACTCCTCTTATTATACCAGTGAAATAATGAAAGCTTAGTGTGTAACCAACACGGTATCCTTGTCTGGAATGCTTATGAGCAAAGTTCTAGACCCAGCTAATACACAAAAAAGATTCTGCAAAGTCAACTCTGATCTGGATGACTAAAAGTAAATTTCTTGATCCAAGATCTTCATCTGTCCTCCGTCTACCTCATCATTAATACTCAGTCAAGCTTTGAAGTCTGACCCAGTGTAAATGCTATGGAATCTCTGAATGTCACCAAGTGTGAATTGCATTATTGATTGTTGATGCTTTATCAAACTAATGATTTCCAGAATAGTACTCATGTTCATCTTGTAGCTCCTGAAAGAACTTTGTGATGTTTGTAAAATCAACTTCAACATTTTAAATCTATTATTCTCTTTTCTTCTTTTGAGTGTAGGAAACATTTCTTTTACTATCCCTCAAGAAATATCTCTCGGTCTCTTCCCATTAGAACGCAAATAAAAAAAAAGTCACAGACAGCACCAATAAGTCACTATTTTGAAAGACTGTTTGGTCAAATCCTGCAGCTATTATGACCAATCTCCTAAAACCAGATTATCTGAGCAAGATCTCGGCAACCTTGAAGAAGAGCTTCAGAGATTCAGGGAAAGGCTGAGATGTACTAAATGAACACATCGGTATTATTAATCTGTAACCATGGCAACCTTTCTATCTTAGAACGAGCCAGTTGATATCAAACTTGGCTCCAAAGGTTCAAGCCTTAAATGCATCATCTCCAGAATATTCATTCATACATTATTCATTCATTCATATCTTCATTCATCCTCAATATTTGTACATCTGGAAAACACTCCTTCTGGCAACAGGAAATAATTTATTAAAAATATAGCATATATCTCAAAAACTAGCATCAGATAACTTAATGGTCTGAAGACTGCAAAAACAAAATAAATCAGATAAGTCTAACATATAGTTCAAGACAGACAAAACAAAACAAATAAAACTTGTTCAGTCTATTTAAACAACCAAAAGAGTGGGAGGAACCTTGGGTGGAAATTCTAGAAATATATTTGATTGCACTTAAATGGGAAGTCTAGTTTTTAATTACCAGCAATCTTTCTTGCAGTGCACATAAAGAATGACAATACAATTATATGTATTTCGGCTCCAGAATGCCATATGATCAGATACAGATCACAGCCTGCTACCATCAATCTCCAATTTCTTTAATTAATCCTATCTTATCCTTCTTTATAAACTAGAAAGTGATTATTAACTGGTTCAGAACTTGGTTTCTAACTTTGAATTAATCAAACTGGGCTGATTGTCCTTCTCATTCATCAGAATTCTTTAACGTTCCCTTTTTGTTTTTTTCTTCTGTTCTTTAATATTCTCTCAACATTTTCTTGAAAACATCTTAGAGCTGACATCAAGAAACATTCTCTTTCTATTGCAAGTATCCAGGTGCAATGTCCTTTTTCACCTTTATGAAGGTCATGAAGCAATTATAAGAATTGCCAAGCATTCCTAAAACACTTTTATAATCCTTTTGTCTTCCTCAAACCCCCCTCCCATGTCTACAAAACTGTCTGGCAGTTCCCTTCTCTCTATGATCCACAGAGGAGCTTTCAGGTCTCTGACATGCCATTTTCAGTGCCATTAAATGTTCAAAGACATCTTATTGAGATTTGAACCAACCACATATCAGGCACTTTTTGTAAGCTGTGACAACCCCCTTGCTTTTGTGAGGCACACGATTTGCTAAAGCCCAGTCTGATCTTTGGTCTTGGTCTTGAGGTTCAAAGTCTCTTCAGATGACAGAAGACTGGCTACCACTTTACAAGATCTAATTCCAATATTTCCACTTTTTAAACATTTTTAAGAAATATTAATTAAAAACATCATAGTTATTTCAACACAGCTCGTCCTTTGGAGCATACATTTCAAAAAAGAGATTTATCAATATAATATTTTACATTAATAATCATTCTAATGCAATTGACTCCTACTCGTTCCTTTTTTTCCCAAGCCAAGCATAGAATAAACTCCAGATTTGATATTAGTCTGCTTCTTCTTTATCTTTCTATCTCATTGTCAACCCTTTATTATCTCGTCTGGCGGTGGTGGTACTTCTTAATTTTTCCAATTTTGTGCAAATGTTATTTTTGCTACTGTTAGAATGTGTAAGTTTAAATATATTTATCATTTATCTAGTTTTTCTGGAAGTATGCCTAGCAGAAAAAACTCAGGTTTAAATTCTATTTGTATTCCTAATATCTCTTTTAATCATTTGCAAACTATCCCAATATTCTTTAGCATATTTGTCACCACATGTGATAGTATGTGCCAATATTGCTTTTACACTTCCAACATTTATCCTGTACATTTTTAAACATTTTAGCCAATCTTATAGGCGTCATGTGCCATCTATAAAACATTTTTTATATTTCCACTCTTGCTAAAGACATCTAAAAGGCTCATGGGCCAATCCAACATCTATGTTATCAGTTTTTTACCACATTGAAAATTGTTGTAAAGGAAGAAGAAAAGATGTTCTCTCGTAATATTTTTATTCCAACATCCTATTTCTGTTATAGTAAGGACAGCATAATCAAGCTTCCAGTATCAATAACATTCTGCATATTTCTCCATATTTCTAATTATAAAATATATATGGAACAGTACCATCATTCCTATTTCATTTGTTAAAAGACAAAACGCAAATCATCCAGTTTTTCAACCAAAACAAGTTAGGGTGTCTTCAATCTGCCTGTGTCATTATGCCTGGCTTCATGTGACCAGACTGACTCCAAAAGTTAAAACACCAAGGACTGTTCTTACATGAATACTGGAAGATATTATCAATAAGACTGACGATATTCTAGACATTGTTCAAAAATTTCATACAATAAGATCCAAATTAGAACGCAACCACCTTCCTTCATTTCATCCTGGTAAAATCACCCATGCCTCAATCAAGGTCTGCTAGTCTTTTGAATAAAAAAAAGCTTGCCATCCTATACCCAAAGTCTAATATGTCACCATATCTTCGTTTCAAGTTTCAAGTTTATTTGTATTTGTATGCCGCCCCTCTCCTGAGACTCAGGGCGGCTATCAAGAACACCTTTCTGTATACCTCATAACAGAAAGAATAGAAACAGGGAATAGTAATAGGCAAAACTTGTTCTTCTCCTTACTATATGATAGAATAAATAAGAGGAATATATTCTCTACTGTGTCCACAATTGGGCAGTAGATGGTTCTCTGCACAACAAGGAGACTTACCTGACATGCATTGTACAGGAGCTGATGTTCAAATTTTTTGATTCCCAAGATATTCTGGAACATCTCGTACAGCTGTTCCTTGCTGAGAATCAGCTCTGAAGCAGCACTTGCTGTCATTCTGGCTTGAGCTTTGCGTGGATCTTCCTCTCCCCGATATATTGCATCAAATTTTGCCATCCAGGAACTCAGGACAGTCTCCTTACTGAGACCATCAATCTCAGGGAGACTACGGACCCTCTTTTCGATATGTTTCTTGAAGACTTCTCGGGAGTCGTTAGCTGAGAACCCACCACTCTGAACCATTCTGGCGACACGGTCACTTTTCAGAAAGACCTGCAAGGTAAGCAAAAACATAAAATTAATCCTTCCTAGCTGTGAATGAACTGGAAATTATCTTGTTACAAAACTCCATGTGGCTCCTCATGTGCCACCAATTATGTATGTGACATTCCAATTTGGGTATTTGACCATGATGTTTCTAAAAGTCTAAAAATTGAAACAATGGACCATCTACACTATGAAGTTGGGTACGGAGGAACATGTTTGTGGGGGAAAGGAAGAAATCTCATGTATGGCATTCTTATCAGAGCTTTCCAGAGCTAAACTTCTGCACTGTCAGTTAACTATGATTCTTTGTCATACCACAGAATATCCTCTATATGCAGGTTCAAATAAAATAGGAGAACAGGGTCTGAGAGCCCTGTCAAATTATGAACATTTGAAGAGAAGAAACATGTTTCTAAAGGTTTCAGAGGTTTTATTATTTTGTTTTTAGACCGTTCCCCATACTTCATGCAGAAATTCAATCTATTTTACAATAGAAATGAGCTCTAGTCGCAAATATTCATTTCTATGCATTGGATGCAAATTGATATTATTTTGAATTTGTTTTCAAAGAATGTCATATTCCATGTTAATGAAATCATGTGCTGTTTTTCCCTGTGCTCAGTCCTTGTTTTATGAGATAAATGGGCATCCCAGGCTGACCTTGGCTGATTTTGAAAAAGCTAATTTAAGTCAGGATCAGGCTTGATTAGTGCTCAGAATGAAGAGCATCAGGAAATACCAAAACTGTAAACTAGATTGTCTAGGCAAAATTTATCATAGAGGAAGACAATGATTGACCACTTACATATGTTGCTAGGAAAACTACTGTATATGTATTTTTTTCTGTAGACAGAAAGAGAAATATCATGCTGTTCGTTCTATTACATCCATCTATGAGATTGAAAATGAGCATCATTTATTTTCTGTTATAACTAGCTTTCATTCATGGGTCTATGATTTCCAGAAAGAGCTTCTTGTTTAATCGTTCTTTATTATGTTCCAAGGTCAGTACAATATAAGTTTTTAAAAATGCAAGTATAATCCAAAAATACAATAGCACTACAGGTATAATAACCATTATATAAATGTTTTATAACTAAGATCCTGTCTGTTTTAGAAAGCTAACTCAGTGGCATCTGTAGCAAACCACAAGGATACTAAAAGGACAACATGCACATGGCAATACCATAAAATAAATACTCATGTCTGATAGAAGTTGTGGTCTTTGTATGATGACACTGTTGCATACTTTTCCTCATTTGCACCCTCCTTCCCTGTAGAAACCAATGAATTAATTACTGATTTGCTTCCTCCATGCCTGTATTTAGCTTCTTATCCTACTTATACTTACTTTGTCTCTCTATTCTTTTCACACCTGATCCCAACAAGATTGTTTTCATTCAAGGGCAGAGGAGTCAGCATTCTATGCTGCTTGAGAAAATCTCCTAACCCTTTATTTGATAGTGAAATAGTCCTGTAGCCATGGAAAAGAAAACAGATGGACTAGAGCAGCGGTCCTGAGACAACAGGGTTGAAGCCTTCCCTTCATCTGTTCCTGCCATTTGCTCATTGAAGAGTAGGCTGTATGCATAGGGCTTCTTTCATGAAATTAAAATTATCAAGTGTATGACCACAGTAGGTTTGTGTGCGTGTGATAGTTCAGTGATTAAAGACATTGAGCTTGTCAGCTGGAAATCTGGAGTCAAGACCCAAGCACTACGCAACAGGGTGAGCTCCCATTCTTGCACCAGATCCTGCCAACCTAGCAGTTCAAAAGCATGCAAATTCGAGTAGATAAATAGGTACCACTTCTGTGTGTTCTGTGTACCTTGGCATGTAGTTATTCTGGTCACATGACCATGGAAACGTCTTCAGACAATGCTGACTCCCTCACCTATGATGAGCACCACCCCCAAGAGTCAGTCACGATTAGAGAGGGGAAACCTTTACCTTTACTTTTATGACCACAGTATTGAACTATTTTAATGTATTTTTTCCAAAGCTTATGAGCAATCCAAGGACAGTGATATCCTCAATGCCATCGTAATCGTTTCCTCTCCTCTCAATTTCCCAAACTCTATTTTTTTCTGAGTATCCACTTATTCCAAATGTTTCGGTAACTGTACTATGTTCATTTCAGTAAATACTGAAATACCTTGTGGCTAGGCAGAAAAAATACAGTATGTTGTAAGAAAGATACATTACCTAAACAATTAACCTCCTGGCACTGTGAAACAAGTCGGGACTACCCATGTACAGCAGAATAAATTTTCCAATATTCTTTGACCAGTGAGGGGCATTGTGGCAACGTTTAATTAAAAAAAATATTGCAGCGAATGACAGGGTGCTATTTCAGAACCAAACACAGTTCAGATCCTTGTTACTCGGCTGCATCTGGTGTGAGAAAGGCAATCTGTGTTTCCTGCTATCTTCAGGGTCTCTTTTTATCACCTCTCACAAGCATGGCAGAGTAAGAAGCACAGGTCAGATTTGAGGGATGAAAAGGCACTTGACACCATAAGAGCTACTTTGGGAACAAGAAGAAATAATGTTTTTTTTCTTCGCCTGTCCAGGAGCCACTTGTCAACAATGACCTTTTTGCAACAACAGTATGAAAAAAGCAAGCCAATGTAAAATATGAAAGAGAGATGTTCACCTGGAAGATAGTATTATCCATAGAGGGAATAAAACATGACATTGCCCTTTTCAATGAAATGAAGTTTCATAGAAATGGAACTTAATGGAAACCTTAAGTGCTTTCGTAGAAGTATAGAATCATAGGACATCAAGGGAATTTGGAGGTCTTCTAGTCCAATCCCTTATGCCTAAGGGAGAAATCCTTAAACCATCCTGGACAAATGATGGTCCAATTTTGTTCTGAAAAACCTCCAGTGATGGAGCATCCATAACTCTGAGAGGCAAGCTGTTCCACTGTTTAATTTTTCTCACTCTCACAAAATTCCTCCTTATTTTCAGGTTGGATCTCCCACTGACGAGCTTCCACCCATTGCTTCTTGTCTCGCCTTCAGGTGTTAATATTAATATTAAATTAATATTACTATTCCATTATATAAGCACATGGCTTGTTCATACTGTGAAGCCATCTGAAATGTTCAAAGAAATTCTGGCTTTTATTTGCATCTTTTCTAGAGGAACAACTTCATATTTATCATTCAAACATTCAAGAAGAAGGTAGCTTTGGAAGGAACTTAAGAAGTTATTAGATACAGAAATTCTGAGCCCAGCTAGCAGCTGGAAACAGAACAGGACATACCTTTTCAGATATCAGCCACAAGGTATTTGTGAAGACATTACTATCCATAGATGTTTGTCTCATAGGTACTGTATATGTGTTGCTTGGGTCCATTGAATGATGTCCCCATAGAGAGGAGGATCACAAAAATTAAGATGGCAGCCACAGCCACGTGATCAAAGCTCTGCTCCTTTTTACTGTGCATTGAGACTCACATTCATTTAACAAGAGGAACGAAATTACAAGTGGAAATAAAATTCCTTCCATTTCTTGGATAAAATTGGAAAAGAAGATTTTAGTGCTTGGTAGTTAAAAATGATAAATATGAATGGATATAAATAGAGCAAAGAATGAAGATGATGTTATAACTCTGAGGTGAAACTGGATGTAAATAAGGATAGGGAGGAAGAGGAAGAAGAAAAGGACCAGAAGGTAGGGGAAGAAGGGAAAGAAGAAGGAAGAGAGAAGAGAAGTGAAGATAAAGGATGAATGGAACTCAGTAGGTAGGAATGAGAAATAGGAAAGAGAAGGAGGGGGGAAATGAGTGAGAGTTTGGAAGAGGTTAGAAGAGAAGGTGTTGTAGAAAGATGGAGGAAGAGAAGGGGGAAAAGGAAGGAAAGAAGAGGAAGTGAAAGAAGGAAGGTGGAAAGCTGAGAAAGTAAAGAGAAAGGTTGAGAAGGTGGAAGGGAAGGGAGATAGGGTATGAAGAGGGAGGAGTGAGATGGATAAGGGAAAGAGAAAAGACAAGAGGATGTAAAAAAGAGATATAATTAGAGAATTTAGAAGGAAAAAATATTCCTTCATCTTTTGAACATACTTTCTTTGAAGAGGTTGGAATCTACTCTTTCTAGGAGATGTAAAATGCCCTGCATATCTTAGATTAATTCTGGATTGTGTCATTATATCAATTTGCTAGCCTTAAATTGTGTATGGGTGATACAAACAACCTACCTTCCTTGATGTATTATTTGTATGTATGTTTGTGTTGTTTTGCATTTATTTGTTTGAAAATAATGATAATAAAAACAATTTTAAACGATACCTTCCATTTTTATATTTGCACTAATTACAATTTAATACAAATACTTTTAGGGACATGGGAAGTTCAGAAATATGAAGAATAAATAAATTTCTTCAATCTCTGTATTTTCACCTATAAAATATCAGCAGTGAGAATATATTATTAGAGAATTTTTAATATTGTTATGCTCAGTTGAGTCAGCTGATTCCTGGTGACTCTGCAGATAAAAGGTCTCCGCATGAACCTGTCTCGTGAGGCACTATGTGATTCTTGCAGTTCCATTTCTGGGGCTAGCAGTTCTCCATCTATACACCTCTTATGCTGCCAGCCACTTCTTCACCTTCTGTTCACCTTACCCTAGCATTGTCATCTTTCCTGTAGATGCATCATGATGTGTCCAAAGTATGACACATGTTCAAGATAAATTAGCAGGACTTAGTCTCCTTTGACCGAACCAGAACTCTAACTAGCTTGAATTATGAAGCTGTGTTTAAATCACCGAACTTTAATAAATCAGAGAGCGAGGGGGAAAGAGAATGAGGGATAGAAGCAGGGATCAAACAGGCTGTCATATTTAAAAGACCAGTTCATATTTTTGCAATAATTATAACCCATCAGTGATTGGAAATAATCGAGTTCATGTTTATAAGTGGCAGAACTATGTTGAGGTTGGATAAAGAAAAATACAAGTGGGCTTTAATTCTGCCAAACTTGCAATAATTTTGAGAAGCTTGTTCTCCCCATATCTTTTCAAAGAATGCAGACATTTCCAGTACTCCGTCCTTCAATATAAAGAAACCACTCAGGAGATTTTTCATCTACGGGGAAATGGGGACTATTGAACACTACTCAAAGCAGATTAAATGGAAGCCAAGAAAAGGCAGGCACAAACCAATCCAGATTAACAGAAGTGACATGATAGATACATTTGTCTATTTAGCAAAAAATGTAAAAACTATTATGAAGTTAGAGGATGTAGAATATTAATTTACCTGAATATTGAGGAAGGTATGGATATAGTATGCTCAGAAACAGCTGGACAGGCAATATGTAGAGAAATTTGCTTTACATGGAGTTGATCTTGAAGACCACCTAAAAACTTCAAAGCATGCAAAGTGCAGTTCCCAAATACTTATTGAACAATCATAGTATTCTGATGTCTTTACAGGGGCACAATGGCTCAGAGATTAAAGATGCTGGCTTGTCGAGCCTGAGTTCGAGAACCAAGTGCCACACAACAAAGTGAGCTCCTGCCAACCTAGTAAAAGTATGTAAATATGAGTTGGTAAATAGGTACCACTTTGGTGGGAAGATAATAGCATTGTGTATAGTTGATGTATAGTCACGCTGGCCACATGACCATGGAAGTGTCTTCAGACAACACTGGCTCCCTCGACTAAGAAACAGAGATGAGCATTGCCTCCTTAGAGTTGGACATGATTAGACAGGGGAAACCTTTACCTTCTTGACTGCTGTTACTGGAACTACATTGTCTGCACAAGCTGGTTTCTTTCTAAATGTAGTTCAAAGTGCTGATTATTACCTCTCAGTATGTCAGTGGCCGTCACCTTCACATTGCTTAGATTGTTTATGTACTGCCATGAAACAGGAGGAGGGGAAACCTCAGGTTGGGATGTGTGCTGGAGGGCCATGGAGTTTGCAGTGCTGTTTCTTGTGGGGTTTGGTTATGTCAGGGAAGAATAATGGACTTCTCTTGCAATGCAGGCTGGTGCCTGGATCGGAAGGCTGCTATCTACTGTTCAAGGACAATGACTAGTAGTTTCGTTTCTACATAACTGTTCCATCCTGGTTCCCAAAACAATGGACACTATCCTGATTGACCAGGAGTGGGTCAGAGGGTGGAGGCTTTAATTTCAACCTGTATCTCTTCGCACGGTTTTGCCAGAGTATTTTTTGCTTCGCTGTAACTTACTTCTTCAGCAAAACTACCTTATCTACCTCAAATGGAGTAAGGGTCATTCTTTCCTGAGGGGGCTGAGGCCAGTCTGACACAGTATTTTAAAAGTGGCCCATCATAAATAAATGCCCACCTGCCCACATAACCCACGTGAATGGGGAGGATTTGGAGAAGGTCTGTTCATATCAAGAGGAATGAAGTGGAGGGATACAGAGGTGGTTCTGCCCATACTTTGGAACAGCTCAATCATGAGACAAGAATGCTTCCCACTCTTACAGTCTACCAAAGAATAATTAAAACAATTTCTTCTGGAAGGTTTTTTGGAATTAAGAACCTACAGGAAGATCCAATTATCATTATTATTAATGGTATTAATATAGTAGAATTAGTTTACAGATTTTTAAATTATGGTATAGATTTCTTGTACCGTGTTTTGCTTTGGTACCCTATCTAGAGCAGAGGTCTTCAATCTTGGTCCCATTAAGCCTTGTGGACTTCAAGGGACCAAGGTTGGAGACCTCTGATCTAGAACCTCTGTAATGAAGGGCTCTATAAATTTCACTATGCTATCCCATAAATGCTTAACAAAGACAGCAACTCAAGGTTGTACTAAAAAGGTGGAAATAAATTTCAAATGTATGTCAGATATGTATTTTTAAAGATGATACTTTCTATCATCTCTGATAAACTTGTGATGAAGCAAAGACCTCCCACCGTCCAGTTCGTTCCCACAGAGAGGGTCTCCTTAGAGTGCCGTCGGCCAGACAATGTCGGCTGGTGACCCCCAGGGGGAGAGCCTTCTTTGTGGCCGCTCCCACCCTCTGGAACGACCTCCCCACAAAAATCCGTAACATCATGGATCTTCGAGGCTTTAGACGAGCATTAAAGACCCACTTGTTTATACAGGCCGGGCTGGCGTGACATGCAACCTCCTCCCTACCCAATTTAAATTTGGATCTATGAATTTTAAATTAGTTTTTAAATTGGTTTTACTATTCGATTTTCAGCCAT
>JANHFO010006391.1:43990-58729 GCA_032468095.1 Pareas carinatus | reverse complement strand
GGCTGTCCTGACCCCTCTTTTATATTTGGTATTTTAATTGGGGTTTTAAATTTTAAATTTTATATGGAAATTTTTAGGCCAGTTAGTATAATTCTTTTAACTGGGTTTTAACTGTTGTTTGATTGTACTTCTGTGTTTTTTATTTCTGGCTGTACACTGCCCTGAGTCCCTTGGGAGAGGGGCGGTATAGAAATTTAATAAAAATAAAAATAAAATAAAATAAATGGAATCTCCATACATGATTTTTAATTGCCACAATAGAAGTTTTTGAAAGGACATGATTGAGAAATTTGCTTCCAGGTCCTTCAAATCACATTCATGCACAGAACACAGAGAGATACTTGCATCTTGGAAAACAGGAACTTTCAATAGTACAACTTTTGTTGCAGACAAGAAGTAAGCTATGCTGAACATATCAGCTGTTTCTGATTCAACGGGTAAATAGTTGCATGGATGACATACAGGCAGTGGTGGGCACAAATCTTAGCATGCAACAAAGCCAAGCACAAATCTTAACATGCAACAAAATCCCATGTGGTTCTCACAGTTTTTCCCATTAAAGGGAGAAAAATCTGTCTCACTAATGAGAAGACAAAATTCCAACTGTGTGCAGCTGCTTTGCAGGTGGAAGATCACAGCTTAGTTTTTGAAATTTTCACTTTAAAAGGTATTGGGCAGACACTGGATCAGAAGCACCTTTGAGAGTATCTCTAAGAATTTCCATTAAACTGGGACATTTACAATTACAGAAGACAAAAATAGTAAGAAAAGTAGTTCCTTTGATTAGGCTGTTGTTTGCTGCTTGATTGTTTGCCTGGTGTTAATTCTGGGGATAATTCCTGCTTCTCTGGAATTAGCTGCTGGCATGGAGATGTTTTGGTGGGTTTGGTTCCTTTTTAGCTTTTTTATTGTCTCTTTGGAATGGTGTATAAATGTTGTTTATTTCTATGTACCTGTTGATGTCTGATTATTTTCGAATGTCAAGCTTCCAGGAATTACTTGGCATTTTTAGATTTAGCTTGGTCTAGGATGCTCATAGTTTCCAAGTTAAAACTGTGGTTAAATCTATCCATGTGTTGTAAAGTTAAGGAGTTTTAACTGTGTCTTCTGACTGCTGGCTTTCCTTACACTTTACGTGGTAGATGACTCTTCTTTTTAGTTCTTGGGATACCAGATCTTTTGGTTTACTCCAGATGGTTTGGCCTTTAAGAATTTTGTGTGCTACAATGATGCTTTAGAAGTTTTAGGAGCCACAGTGATACCACAGTGTGGTGTATTGTTTTTTGGTTGTTGCTTAAATGTTTTGGATGTATGGTAGTGTTGCCCTCTCATAGCTTGTGTCGGTTGTACTTTTGCATAACTATCCATTTTGTTGGAAGATGTTGTATAGGTAGCCTGTTTCCTTTTTCTGATGTCCTGGGCTTTTTCAGTGAGTTTCTGCTTGTCTGAATAATGTTATTACACAATTTCTCTTGTGGGAGGCTGGGTTGTTACTTTGATAGTGGAACATTTAGTGTGGGTGGGGCTTTTTTTATACATAAGCTTGCATTTCTAATTTGCCTTTGTTTCATATGCTGATGCAAATATATCCAGGAAGAGCTATGTTATTGTTTTCTTCTTTTGTGAATTTTGTTCCTTTGAAGATATTGTTAATTGTTTTATATGTCCTTCTCTAGTTGTTTCTTTTTTAAATCATCTTATGTAATTGGGTTTATTAATTTTACTTTTGAAGTAGGTTTCTATCCAGGCCTTCGTGATTTATTTACCTCAGTCCATGATGGTAATCAGGACTTGGGGGGAGCAATAGGTTAAAGCTAAATATGTCATCTTCATTAAAAGCCATAGGAGGAATTCATTAAATTGAGCTGTGCACTATTAAGTCCCCAAATTTAAATAATAGCCTGACTTCTGGGAGAAAGCAATATGGACAATAATGGAGTTGATTAAGAGTTGACAACCTGTGGACCTAAGGTCATATATGGCTTCTGTATTTTGTCTTTGTGCTCCTCAGCATATCTGAAAACCAGCAATGCTTCCTGCCTTTTTGAGGTAGGAAATAGAATGAAGCTTTTTAGCACATCACAGTTAATGTAACAGATCTCCAAACAGATCTATGATATGGTTCCATCCACTTTGCAACTGTTCAAATATCCAAAGGATGGTCCCTGGTTACTAAAGGATTGATTAGTGCTAGATTATATAGATTAACTTCTAACTCAGTATGATCTTCCATGTCAATAAAAGGCATTGCTAAAGCAGATACATAACTCTTGTAAACTTTAGTTTGACATCTACAAGGAAATTCAACTTCCGGCACATTCCTTACATATATAGGACAGGGGTTATTTCACACTGAAGGTGGAAAACTTATTGCATTTGTGCGTTGAAAACTTTGAAGCAATATGAACTCATCCAATATAAGATAATGTCAAATGAGCCATTTGACAACTTGTAAATAGTGTGGGATGCTATGATGATCAGTGGCACAAATTAATTAGAATGCAGAAGACGTCTTTACAGTCTAATTAAATGTCAAAATATTTATTCTTTTAATGAAGATATATAATTTGAAAATAGCATCTGCTAATTGAAATATCTGACCTCTGAAATGAGAAAATGACACAAAATAATTTAATGACTAAGTAATGGAGGATGTATACTTCCCCAGTTCTGCATTAGTCTTTTTATTGTCTTCCAGTAGTTTGTAAAACAAGCTTCTGAGCCAATATAAACTGGCTGAGAGGCATCTTTAGCTACTATTTCTCTGTATCTTCACATTTCTTCTCTGGAGTTGTTCCATTGAAAGTATTCCAGAATGAGTGGCATATCAACATATTCCTTTTATCAAGAGGGAAGGTAAGTTGGCTACCTGAGAGATCTCCACTGTCTAACCTAATGAAGATTAAGATGAATGAACAGAGCCAAGGCCCAGGAAGAAAATAAAGAGGCAAACAAGATAGACAGTCGTGATACCCACAATGGTAAAAGAGGCAACAACTCTTTTGAGAATGCTGGAGAGGGACAGATATTTTCCTCCCTCAAATCTGGCATGAGGGAAGCTGTTTCCTTCAAATGGAGACAAGATTTAGAAGAAGGGAAGAATCAAGAAATGAAGAAAAAGTAAACACTTTGACTCAGGAGAAATAGAAAACAGAACCTAAAAAAAGATAAAAGAGAGCAAAGTAGGAAAAACAGCATAATTAGATGGAAAGTGCTAAGAGAGATACACGGATTAAGTTAACTAGAATATAGAAGTTAGCAATAAACAAATATAGCAGAAATATAGAGGGCTAAGATATAAGAATATAGTGATAAATAGAGCTCATAGAAAATGGATAAATGAGAGAAGTTTTAATTATTAAAATAATTTTGATTATTTTAACAAGTGACTCTTGTTAAAAATCTTTTTCTTAAGATTGATTTTTGAAGTAGCTGAAGGCATTTATCATTTGAAAGCTTTCCTTTTGTAGGAAAAGTCTCTCACCAGTCACTGAAAGGATATATAAAAAACCAACAGACTGTCCAATAGACATAAAACACTGTAAACTTGGATCTGGGTCAACCTGATTATTGGTGGGAAAGAAACAAAGTACCAGGTCATATTACTTCATCAAGCAGGAAATGTTTCTCGTGACATCTACGACTTGATCTTTTTACTTGAGATCATTGATGTATAAAGCAGGAGTTCTACTAAGACAGAGGTTCTCAAACCTTGGTCCATGGACCAGGACCAGGCCGCAGCGTGCCAGCAACCAGGCCGTGCAAACAAGCCAAGCCACATTCACAGGATGCAGGCAGTACGCAAAACCACATCCTATCTGGTCCACAGAAAAACCTTTTTCTATGGAAACAGTCCCTGGTGCCCAATAGGTTGGAAGGACCACTTTACTAAGGTTTGGATGATCTGTCCAGTTATTGATCAAGAGTTTGCCTGCTTTATAATATGGTGTGACAATATTGGTCACAGATCTTCCGGCTTTGCGCACCTATCATACCTGTTATATGCATTTATATCAAGAAAATTCCCCTGTCATCTGATAAGGTTCTAGGAGAACCCACATCATGAAACTCTGATTCCTGGCTTTTCTCAATCAGGGTAGACAGGGAGAGGAAGATGAGAGGGATTTAATTCTCAAAATTGTATTTCATTGTGTTATGTATTTAGCAGCTTTTTACTCTGGCACTTTTTTGTAATGAAAGGAGGAAGTGGCAGCAGGAGCAGCAGCAAGCAAAATATCTGAAAATCAGATGAAATGGACAGGAACTGTACTTAACTTTAAAAATAAATAAGATGTCCAAGGGAGACATTCCCATTAAAAAAAACTTTTGAAAACTTCAGAGAAGAAAAGTAATCTTTAAAAAAACCCAACAATTTAGCGCTCTTATAAAAATGTCAGCCTTGTAAAATGCCAATGAAAAAACTGGAAGAGATCCCTTGGCCATCAAACGCGATTTTCAAACCACTCCATGATTATTTTGAGAGAGAACTATGAACAGGAGCCAGATTTAGTTTGCAACTAGCATTTAGCCCACCATGAATTTCTCAAAAGAAAAATCTCTAAAACCTCCCATAGAGGCATCCAGTGATATTCTTTTCTTTTCTTTTTAAAAAAAACAAACTTAAGGAACTATCCTATTCCTTAAAAGGCTGATTTTCAGGCCTTATCAAACACTGAGATCAATCCATTCTCAATTACCTGTGCTTGTAGTAAAATGGACACAAAATGTGTATGGAAACTTTCTTATAAATAGTTACATTAATGAATCCTTTCAAAAGGAACCGGTGCCTCTTTTCCTGAAACAGCAAGCTTCATTGAGAAGGAATTCCATGAATACAGCAACATGACTGAAAATTCTCTTTGTTCTGGTTACCATCTTTTTGCTTTAGGAAATCTAACTCCCATTCATGAAAATGATTACACTAGTTTGCTTAAAGGTATGAGCTGTGGGGAGAGATGTTTTGACTTCTAGACCCATATCTGGTCTTGTAACAACACAGAAAAGACCCTGTACCACAAGCTGCCATAGATTGGCGCCATTTTCCCTCATGGGCATTTATATAATTTATGATAGAAGTAGTAGTTAATCGGAAGCTATTGGTTAATTCTGGCCTTTATATGCAAAATATCCCAGGTTCCCTTCCAAACATCTCCAAATAGGGTTTAAAAGAGTCTAGGCAATCTATGATAACACTCATTAGAGATAATGTATTAATCCAAATGAATCAACAGTCAGACCATGTTTAGGCCAGCTTTCTATCTTCAACTTGTAGTGAAGATCCAGGCAACTGGATGATGATGTTCTCTTAGATCCCACTCTGTGGAGATTTGTGCCTAAATTAAGCTATTCTAAAAGAATTGAAGGATACATTTGTTGCCTTTGAACTAGTTCAGTGCTAAGGAATGCTAATGGGCTACTCGGCAAATGTCTAAGGCTCATTTTCTTACCTCATAATAACTCTGGACGGCATTCATAAAGGCTTCATCAGCAACAATCTGAGTTTCCCCATTGAGAAAGGCTTGAAAGCGATCCTTGACAGTCTGCAATTGCTGTTTACTTATCTGCAGCGAAAGTACAAAAATAGAAACAAATATTTAGAACCACATAAATGAAATATTAATATTCACCATAGAGTGACTGACTGACCGACCAACTGACCGATTCATTCATTCATTCATTCATTCATTCATTCATTCATTCATTCATTCATTCATTCATTCATTCATTCATTCATCTATCTGTCTGTATGACTTTCTGTCTGTCTGTCTGTTTATTTATTTATTTATCTGCCCATCTCATTCCAGTTGACATTGGGCATTAAGCAATGCCACAACAATTAAAACCATATTGAAGCTACTTAAATTCATGGCTGTCAAAGTAATTTTAACCAAATTCATTCAGTGATTGAGTGGGGACTTGGCCTGTGGTCTCCTGAGTTCAACTCCAATACGTTAGTCACTATAATATATAGTTTCTCAATTCCCATATTTCAAGTTGATTTTCATTTCTCAAAACCTTTTAAGGAAATAACATTTAAGATTGTGCTGAATGCTGAAATGTTAATCCAGGGACATTTGACTCTGCACACTTCCGCTTGACATTCATTGCCTAAGAATATTTTAGTATAAAAGCCATATTACTAGATGCAGTGGTATTCAGTGAAATCTTTTATGCAAACAGGAATTCTAGCTATTAAAATTACTTTATTGTATGCATAAAACCTTCAGTTTGAAGGAGAACATGCTCGGATATAATGACAAATGTGTCCAGCGGGCTTTGAGGAGGTTTTATAGGTGCACTAATGCATCCCAAACTATCTGAACTCAGAGTAACATCTAAATATCGCCATTTGTTTTGTTCCATATGAGGTTGAAAACATACTCACTATATTCATCTTAAAGCGATTGACAATATTTTATGCTGAAAGGGAAGTGTAATACTTAATTGCCTTTTATACCTGTCGATCTTTCTATTTTTTATCGATTCCACTCATAAATCTATAAAATGGTCACCTGCTATGCAACTGGAGACACAACACCTCCAGCCAGGTTTTCTGATCTGGTTTCTGAAGATTTCATTTATTCTTGTCACTTGGAGGCATGATTTATTATTTAATTTTATGTTCCCAGACCACAGACTGATATACTCATTTCCCTGTTCTTTACTCCATCTCTATATCGGTTCCAACCCTTTTCTTTTATCATAAATGCACATTTTTGTCTCATATTTTAGTTGCTTTCACTGGTTTTTTTACTTTCCTTTGTTGCATTTAACCTGTGACTTATCCCAGCTGACATACTCTATTTTAAGATGTCTCTGTTCTGAATATTTTGAAGATAGCTTCTTCGTAATTGTGAAAATATTTCTGTTATCTCCACAAAATATTTTTAGATGTTACAATATTCAGGGTATATATTGGCCTAAAAAATATAAAACATAAAACTCAGGTTCAAATCTTTTGAGGAGTTTCTTTGTCAGAGGACTTATCCTGACATGGATTGTATGTATGTTTAACTATCAGTAACAAGAAACAAATATTATCCTCATCAAGTACAAATCCTTAACATTTGTTATATTGTTACTCAATATAATCTTAATGAAGATGATTTTCTTTATTATTTCTCTAGCCTTATTAGATATACAAAGGGCCAGAAAACATATATATTATTCACTTCTACATCTTGGGGACCATCTCTAGCCAAAAACTCCAGTTAAAACCATTAGCCTTTAGTTCCAGATAGTTTCCAAGAAAGTGAAATAATATTTTCAAGAGATAGTCACTTAATCAAAAAATTTTGTAGTAAGGTGTTTTATTGTTGCCTTGATTTGATGATGGCTGACTTCAAATAACTCTGAGTGGCTTACAATACACCAGATGATATAAAAGCAATATCATAAGAAGCAACTAACCACAAATCCAAACTGGAACAGGAAGCAAAGAAAAATAAACAATATGGCGAGCTCAGCCATCCTACTATCTCACATCCAATGAAGGAGGCTGGAGCCTCCTTACCACAAGGCTTAGAACAGCCAGGTGTTTATGGCCCTCTGGAACACCAAGAGAATATAATGACATCCTTTGGTACCCTTTTTCCTGACAATAAGACATAATCAGAAAATGAGCCCTTGCATGATTTTTCAGGATGGTCGTAATATAAGCCCTGCCCTCAAAATATGCTCCAGTTAAGATCCTCAGACAGATGGATGCATTTAGTACCATATTTCCCCAAAAAGAAGGCCTAAAAAGAAAATAAGCCCTAATGTGTCTTTTGGAGCAAAAATTAATATAAGCCCTGGTCGTCTTTTTAGGGAAACATGGTAGCTACTCCATGAAATGAGTTATATAAATTAGACTGGGAAGCATCCTGAATTGTTTTTATCTCTTTTGTAATTAAAAAAAGTGACTAGATGGGGCAAAAAGCAGGTCTCCTCAAAACACAGTAATAGCTTTCTTTGTGCTAGATTACAAACCAAAAATATTTAGGCCCAAAGAAATAAAACCTGGCAGCTTGGGAAGCACCAGGTAATTAAATCAATATTTCTCAGTCACTGAAAGATAAACACTGATAATTTGAATGCCCTTTCCATAGATCAAAGTCCAGTTTCATCAATTGACGTACATCCTTGTAACAAGAACAAATGCCACATAACACAATCCAGCTTTTCTTCTCTTTGTCCCTCCTCCACACTACAAAGAACGAGGTCTGTTGACTCCTGCCGTGCTGGTCATGGAGCAATGCACTAGGTCACGATTCAGCAAGGCCTTGTCTTCTTCTTTCAGAGATTTCAGTGACGGAAATCCATACATTAAAAAAAGATCTTGGCCATGGCAGCATGATAGTTAAGAGCTGTGGTGGCACAGTGGTTAGAGAGTTCGGGTTCTACAATCCTTACCAATTTAAGATTAACTCAGCCATCCATCCTTCTGAGGTCAGTAAAACGAGGACCCAGATTGTTGGGCCAATATGCTGACTCTGTAAACCACTCAGAGAGGGCTGTAAAGGCACTGTGAAGCAGTATGCAAGTCTAAGTGCTATTGCTAGACTTCCTCTGAGCCCAGGACCTGTTTAAGAGTCTGTAAAGGAGAGAATGCTTTACTTGAGCCTGTGTCTGCACAGACACACATAATTTCTCACTACCTTTTATACTGCATAATTCATTTTTTTCCACTGAAGTCAATGGCACATTAAACAGATGGATGAATGCTTCTGCTTTAAATAGAAGTCAAAGAAATACAGCATTCATCAACCTTCCATTCCTTGTATACCTATCCCTCATCCAGGTGCCTCCTTGCCCAAATCTTTATATCAGAATGAGAAGAAAGGAGACAGGTTCAGGAGAAAGAAGGAATCGTTTGAGTGAGTAGCTTCTCTCAACCATCTTATTTTTGACCAAACCTTGTTCTTTGCTTTGTCTCCAAGGTCTGACAGGGCTTCTCCTCGATTCTATACAAGAACAACAGTTCCACTCAGTATGTGTTTTAGTGTTGTGAAATGTATAACCCCATCTTTTGCTATGTTGTAGTATACTGAACAATGCAGATGAGCTGAAGGCCACTATTGAAGCATCCTAGTCTTCCATAACACTTCAGCAGTGCCATGGGCTGATAGCATCCATGCCATGCCGCATTGAGGAAGTCATTGCTGCAAAAGGGGCCCAAACCAAGTACTGAGTACATATTCATGCTTATATGTTTCAGAGGTCCGATATTGTTCTATGTACAATCCTTGTTTTATTGATTTCATGTAATATTCTAATTTTCTGAGATTGTGAATCTGGGATTTTCATGAGCTGTAAGTCATAATCATCAAAATTATGAGAAATCAAGGCTTGAACTATCTCACTTTGCCTGTAATGAGTCTATCTCATATATTAGTTTCACCTTATAAGTTGCATTACTGAAATAAATGAACTTTTGTACGATATTTAATTTATATAGCAACTGCTGATACAAACCAATATCTTTTAAAAATTGTCTTCTTAAAAAAAATAGCTTCCCTATACAGGTTCATGTACTTTGTATGTTAATGCTTTCCAACTAATTCAACATTTAAACATTAATAGTGGAATTCTTTCTATATATTTTTCACTTTCCCACCACACTCTCCTTATCTATAACAAAAAAAATAGCATTACTTCTATGCCAGAACCCTGCTGATAATGCTAACTCTTAGTTGATTGTAGAAACTTCATTATGGATGAGTCTGTTCAGCCTTCTTATAGACTTCTCTGCTCCACCTCAGACTAATGAATCTGTAATGTAGGAAAGAAATATTGGAAGTGTAAATATTGCATTGTAAGTCTGGGGGTTATCCTCTCCAAAGGTGTAAATTATCTGTCATGGATTTATGCTAACGGCGATGCCATGTTTTGGGCATCATTGCTTGAGTTTAACAGATGCAACTCTGAAGTAATTAAACACTTTTCTACCAATAGGTGACCTCTCTTGATCAAAGGAGTAGTATAGGATAGGTTTGTTAAGTTATAGAAGATTCCCTGCCAAAACTGAAGAAGAATGGATAGCAGATATGAAATAGTTGTTAAAACTCACTTTCTACTATGCATTCTTCAAGAATACATTGTGTGCATACTCGAAGGTCAAAAAACTATGCCAAAAAAAGCATGGTTTAAGTTTTTTGTGTTGAAGAAAATTTATTTTTTCACGCATCCTAAAACATTTCACCTGTTTTTCTGTTTCTTTCTTCATTTTTAAACCAAGTTAACTACAGTAGCCCATAATGAAATAAATAAATAGAGAGATTTCTCTCCCTTCATCTCTTTGGTTAAGGGATACTCAGTAAAACCAGTGCTATACCAATGGACATTCAGTGTTATATTTTATTGAGCACCCAACATTTCAGAGAATTTGAAGCAAACAGTAAAGCATTAATTGTGTTTTTCTTACTGACATTTTTAAAATAAAATAATGTCTCAAACGTTTTATTTTTATTCATTTACTTCTCTCACCTTACAAATAATTCAGGGCAGTGAACCTATTTAGCACACCTTCTTCATACTTTTTGTTTAAAAGCTGCAGAAAGAATACAGAATAGCAGTTGGAAGGGACCTTGGAGGTCTTCTAGTCTAACCCTCTGCACAAGCAGGAGACCCTATACCAGTGATGGCGAACCTTTTAGAGACTGAGTGCTCAAACTGCAACCCAAAAGTCACTTATTTATCACAAAGTGCCAGCATGGCAACACGCACACAAAATCCATGGCCATGGGTGAACCCCCGAACACACGAGTTTGCATGGGCCTTCCAGCAGCCTCCCTCAGCTTCCATGGCCTGCTGTGGGCTATGAATCCCTCCAATCTAGCTTCTTTCTTCTCTCACTTTCACCACAGACGCCATGTCGCATTTGAACCACACACCATACCCCAGACAGGAGAGGGAGAATGTGCTCTCATTGGACTGCTTGGCAGAGGGATGGGTGATGTCAAAAATGCCCTCAGGTGCACATGGAGAAGGAAAGAAAAGCCCCACATTCCTCTGGCTTTCTAGTAAAGAAATCTTGGCTGGGACGATGGCACGCGTGCCCACAGAGAGGGCTCTGAGTCTCACCTCTGGCACCCGTGCCACAGGTTTGCCACCACTGCCTGATACCATTCTGAACAAATGACTGTTCAATCTCTTCTTGAAAACCTTTAGTGAGGGATTACCGCAACTTCTGGAGGTAAACCATTCCACATATTAGCTGTTCGGACTGTCAGAAAATTTCTCCTTAGTTCTATATTGGATCTCTTAATGATCTTCCACCTGTTATTTCTTGTCCTGTCAACGGCTGCTTTGAAAAATAAGTTGACCTTTTCTTCTTTGTGACAGTGCCTTAAGTACTTAGAAGACTGCTATCATATCACCTCTAGTCTTTCTCTTCATTAGACTAAACATACTTTTGAGACATCCTGTATATTGGGGAAAACTCTAGTGGAATAACTAAGCCTAGGTGGAGGAACAGGTTTCCAACTATTCTATTGATTGGTTGTTACACTGTGGTGTCACCTCCTGTTTTGGAGCAGCAGCTTGGCAATTTCCATTTTTACTGACTATCTTCCAAGGAACATCTCTTCTGACATTGACCTTGTTATCCTGGTGCATAAGAGAAAGGGTTTTTCATAACGTCTGTTGATTTTCTGCTAATGAAAAAAAAATATACAAATGATTTCATTTGCACTGTCTCTTGGCCATGCAACGAACTATGTGATTCAACTTTTCCATCTGTCCATGGAAATAGATCAATTTAATCAATTTTTCTAAAAAAAAATAAAAAATGAAGAATATATGAAATGTAAATTCATCCCCCCTTTTAACTTTAAAGTTTAAGTGTGCAGGTGTTTCCTGATGTATAGTATAAAATGCAGAGTTGACCAGACTGTAGGATGCCAGTAGCAATTTGAACAAAATGGACAGATCTCAAAGAAAATCTAGTCTGTGGGAGGGGGCAGACCAGAAGATCTGATCTTCTGGTTAAATAGTCTTCTGGTTAGAACAATTAATGAGTGGAACAACTTGCCTTCAGAAGTTGTGGGTGCTCCAACGTTGGAAGCTTTTAAGAATAGATCGGACCACAATTTGTCTGAAATGGTACAGGGCAGTGATGGCGAACCTATGGCATATGTGCTACAATGGGCACACAGAATCCTTGCTGTTGGCACATAAGCCAAGTCACCCTAGCATTGCCTCAGAGCTAAGCATGCTTCGAAAAGAGTAGCAGCACCAGACAATGACATCACTGAGCCATGCGCATGCTCAGAAAGAGAGTAGCGGTGCCAGGCGATGACATCACGAGCTGTGACTCATTAACCACAATTCATCAGGGCACTTGGTGTCTAAAAGGTTAGCCATCACTGGTATAGGGTTTCCTTTTTGAGCATCAGGTTGGACTAGAAGACCTCCAAGGTTTCTCTCAGTTCTGTTTTCATGCTATTCTGATCTATTCCATGCAGTGATGAGATAAATAGTTCCAAATTATCATTATTGCACATTATAGATTCTTGGAATCCATTCTGAGGTGTTAATAAAAAGAATCATTCACTTGTTCAGAGAGTTGTAAAATATTTTTTATTGCTACCTAGAAATGAAGTGAAGCACAGCCTGATATTCCTGGTTAAACAGTTCATCTATTTGAGACAGCTGGTTTGATATAGCCATGAGGCTATCAGACTAGAAATTGGGAAACCATTACTTGTGCACAAAGCTAGATGGAAGCCAGTCGCTTTAGCTCAGCCCTAGGAAAGAGGCAAGGGCAAAACAGTTCTGAATAGTCACACCAAGAAAACTGTGGGGACGTGTCCAGATAATCTTCAAAGAATCAAACACGAGACAATGGGAGAAAAGAAAAACTGAGAAAGATTTCCTCAAGTAAGCATTTTTGTATTTCAGGAGTCCTAAATAGACTCACCTTCTTGATTTTTCATAGTGATTTCTATTTTGATAGTAGCAGGAGATTTTGTTTGTTTATATATTTTATGGTGTTAAATGTAAATTTATTTAACATCAGGAGCAAATGAACATCAAGATACTTTTGAGTTTAACTCAACAGCTGATGACAATGTGAACATCACCTGCAGTTTTATCAAATAGTTGGCTATTATTTCCTTGGCGATATTTTAATTTCACAGACTTGTGGACAGACCTGGTGGTCTCTCAATCTAGTATGACCAAATTCAGAATCCAGACTATTTTTAATACTAAAACTCAAAGTCTTATTTTTAGTTATATCGCAGTTGAAAGGTCTGCCTTTGGAAAGTTTATAACCATGAAAAATAATCATATCTTGCTTCCTACTTTACAATTGTATCTGTTTTCAAACACTAGAAATGTTGCTGTCTTTTACTTTCCCCATTAAAATTGTTGTCCATCTTAGCTCAACAGAGGTGTGCAATTTTGTCCCCTAGTCAAATAATCAGGCAAAGAGTAACGAAGTCATCTCCTTAATGTTCATCTTTCCATATGGCCTTGTTTTTATTTTAATCTATGGGCTGTTCCTTTTTTAAATCTCTCTGTTATAATGGTTGGTTTGCAATTCTCCTGATCATCTAAGAAAACCAGACTGTGTTTCTTTCCTTAATCTACAGCAATTGAATTTCAGTTAAGAAGGAGTCTATTCCAGTGTGACCCACATTTGTGTTAGAGAAGTCTGTTTTGTGTAAACATGCAAAACATTGGAATTTCTGCTTCTCAAGACCACCTCTTGTTCCAGTTTGGGAAATTCCAAATGAAATACCGGTATAGCTCGACTTATGAACACAAGTGAGTCCAAAAATTCCATTGCTAACCAAAACATTTTTTTAAGTGAATTCTGCATCATTTGATGATTTATTTATTTATTTATTTTGCCATAATTGTTAAAGGAATCACTGCAGTTGTTAAGTTAGTGACGTGATTGTTAAGTGAATCTGGCAACCCCATTGACTTTGCTTGCCTGAAGGTCACACACTGCAACCGTCATAAATAGGAGTCAGTTGCCAAGTGTCCAGATTTGGATCACGTGACCAAACATGGGGATACTGAAGTTGCTGCAAGTTTGAAAAAGGGGCATATACCTTTGGTCAGTGCCATTGCAACCTTTGAACGGTCACTCAGTGAACTGCTGTAAGTTGAGGACTACCTATAGTTCCAAGTTCCCTTCTTCACTTCCCTCCCCTTTTCAATTGTTTGTAAATAATTTGTCAGAGTTCTTTGCCTTTTTGTATTACATTTGTTCATTAGGCAGTAACACACTGTCTGTGTTTTCAGCACAAAGCATTCCGTTTAATCAAAACTTGGAGACTCCTTAAGGTACCTGCTTTTTATGTAGCCTTTTCCATCTCATTAACTTCCTTTCCCCCCCCCTAATTCACAATGGTGCTCAAGTTATACTGTCTTGTGATCCTGCAACAACCAGAGGAAATTATTTCACCGCCCCCCATGACTGGCTTGACAGCTTCCCACCAAGCAGCCCAACTCATTTCTTAGTTTTATTATTAATTTATTCTCAAATAGTCTTTATCCATTGCACAAATGCTGTGGCTTTAATTAGACAGTTGCTAAATATTCATAGTTCAGATCTGTGATAATTCACTATACTATCCAGGGACATTAGATATTAGACAAGTATCAGGTGAGGCTAGTTTTAAAATTCCTGGATTTACTCATGATGATGGAGGAGTAGGAGTAGGAGTAGGAGTAGGAGTAGGAGGAGGCGGAGGAGGAGGAGGAGGAGGAGGAGGAGGAGGAGGAGGAGGAGGAGGAGATTCT
>JANHFO010006390.1:59528-74781 GCA_032468095.1 Pareas carinatus | reverse complement strand
GGATCATAAGACGCGGGGCATTCCCGGCGTCCCGCGGAGCGATTTCCCCCCCCACTGGGTGCCGGGAAGGGTCCAGTCCAAGCAGCGGGGTGAGTATTCGCTTTATTAGACGCATACACTTCCCCCCCCCATTTTTTTTGGGGAAAAGTACGTCTAATAGTCTGAAAAATACGGTAATAACAGTTAAAAATCCTATCGTACAGTGGCAATTTAAAAATCCAAAATCTAAAACCAATTTAAAACAGAATAAAATAGCAAATTTAAAATTAATATGATATTTTAACAAGGTAGAAAGGTGTGGATTAGTCCAACCCGGCCTGCATAAAAAGATAGATTTTTATGGCACGGCGGAAGGCACGGAGGTCTGTAATGGTACGAATCTCTGTGGGGAGGTCGTTCCAGAGGGTGGGAGCAGCTTTGACTTTAGGCACTATCTAACAAAATGAAATTCAATATTGAAAAAACTAAGGTTCTACATTTAGGCAAGAAAAACCAAATGCACAGGTATAGTACAGGTGGTATCTGACTCTATAGTAGTTTTTCTGAGAGGGGTCTTGGAATCCTAGTGGACAATCACATAAATATGAGCCAGCCGTGTGCTGCAGCTGTCAAAAAAACCAACACAGTCCTTGGCTGCATTAACAGATGGATAGAATCAAGATCACTTGAAGTGTTAATACCACTTTCTAATGCCTTGGTAAGACCACATTTGGAATACAGCATTCAATTCTGGCTGCCATGATGTAAAAAAGATGTTGAGACTCTAGAAAGAGTGCAGAGAAGAGCAACACAGATGATTAGGGGGCTGGAGGTTAAAACATATAAAGAGAAGTTGCTGGAATTGTGTATGTCTAGCTCAATTAAAAGAAGGACTAGAGGTGACTTGATAGCACTGTTCCAATATTTAAGGGATGCCAGAAAGAAGAAGGAGTCAACCTATTTTCCAAAGCACCTGAAGGTAGGACAGGAAGCAGCGGATGGAAACCAATCAAGGAGAGAATCAACCTAGAACTAAGGAGAAATTTCCTGACAGAACAGTTAATCAGTGGAATGGCTTGCCTCCAGAAGTTGTGAATGCTCTAATACTAGAAAGAAGAGATTGGACAACAATTTGTCTGAAATAATATAGGGCTTCCTGCCTGAGGGTTGTACTAGAAGACCTCCAAGTTATTCTACTATATTTAGCACATTTGCTCTGAAGCAGCAATAGATCAAGTTACAGTTCAAGTTTACATCACACAGAGAAGATATTAAGTTAATTGTTTTAAAATTTCAAATCGTCATATTAGTGGGAGATGGCATCCTGGTCGATGTGGCCTAGGACATCGTATGTCCTTGAGCCCGCACTGATCAAAGGGGAATAAAAATAACATAAAGATAAGACCAGGGCAGAAATTGTAGTCCCACCATTCTCTTGCTGAATCAGATCTGGTAGGCTGACTTGCAACATGACCCATAAGGGTAGAGGAAATTAGTCAAGAGAAAAAGCAACATAATTTTATCTTGTGGCATAACAGTTACATTGAACAGATGCGACCCATTTAATGTGTTGGAAACCTGACCATTTCAGATGTGAGTTGAAAAATGAGAGTCAAGAAATACCTTTCTTGTCTTAAGAAGCACAACTATTGTTCCATATTGCCAATGATCAAGAATTAAAGCTGTTTGGTGAGCTGCTATTAATTCACCTTGCAGCAATAAAGTTAATGGCACATATTGTGCTTCTGTGGGTTTCCAGACCATTGCATATCCAACAAGGTGTTTGGCCCCTGGTTAAAGCGTGTTCTTAATTGACTGCAAAAAATTATTGAAGAAATGTAGGTAGCTTGACAAAAAAAAACCATGCTAATCACTCTGACAATTGGCTAATGGCCTAATAATGGAAAATCCAGGCAATATCCTGGTACAGTGAATCTCCCCAGGGAAATCCGTGCCTTCAAATATCCCTGAACTTTTTTCTAAATAAAATTTTGCAATTAGGTTAGTCAAACTTCCCTATAGTGAAAACGTCACAGTGGTTTGTGGGCCCATAAATGCAAACAACATTATTGTGGAGAATATTGCTTTGAAGAGCCTTAGTGGAATAAAGAAAGATCGAACAATTTGTTTTAAAGAGTTAAGTAACACGGTTCTCCAGCTAATGCTGAACTTAATCAGCCCTCAGCAGTAAGGCCAATGATAAGGAATAACAGGAGCTATGCTCTGACAATATATGGAACCTCACATGTCACCCACTTTGGCAAAGATATATACCAAGCTATTTTCAATAATTTCAGGAAATTTATAGAAATGTATGTGGTATATGAGGCATCAATTGAGATACTTTCAAACCACAATTCCTAAGAAAGATTGTTCATTTAGGACAACACTGGCAGCCTGAACAGAACCGTTTATGATTATTCTAGTTCTTGGAGCAGAAACTAAATAAAAGTTACCACCTCTTAAACAGTTCCAGGTGATATTTTTAAAACCCCAATTAAGAATAGCCACTCTACCAGCACTGATTATTAACATAATTTTGAATCAGGTAGATAGAAGCAATACCATCTACAGCTCTGGCATTTTACAGAGAGAAAAAATGTCCCCTGTTCCAAGGAGCTTTCATTCTGGACAAGCTTCAGCATTTCAGACCCCAGAAAAAGGAACTCTTCCCCAACACAGAGACTGGAAGTATGTAAATAGCACATTTGTTATCTATGAAAATTGACCAAGTTATCTCTAATACAGAGAAGATACCGGTTGAATGAGGAAAGGACTCCCTGCACTTCTGTCCAGTTGTACCTGCTACCTTCCCAACATATCTTATGTGATGCTTCTTTTTCTCATTCCATCTGTTCCAAGCATTTTCCTATATTGAAGAAAGTTGGCTTGCAACACCAGCCAATACGTTTCAATTGACCCTCTTAACCATATGTAGTTAAACATTGTATGGTTGTAATTTATCACGCCCCTCTGCCTTGGATCCCAAATTGCATGCCTGTAATTCTAAGATCTGTAGAGAGTTCATCAGTTCCTTTTTTCCTCTTTGTCTCTGTATTTATTTTGGACCTCTAGCTTATAATAGCCTTCTCCATCTCCCTAAATTGAATTGCTGGCTAAACCCTTTTATTGTACAGCAGACATCATATATATATATCATATATATATGATCATCCAAGAAAGTGCTTTTGCTCAAAGAACTGTTAATTGATTTAAGATTAGGAAATTTGGATTTAGGAATTATGAAGCCAGGTCTTGTTCAACTGGGATCTCATTAGCTAAATAATTAAGGAAATGCATGCAATGACCAGATTGATTTCTCTGGAGGGGAATATGATCTGCCTATATTACCACCCACAATCATTTACCTTTCATCATATAGATTTCAAAGATTCTTTCTACTCCATCTTGTCATTCTTTCTGGACACATCTCAGTTATTAGTTATATCTATAAATTAATTCCATTGACATACTGCTGAAAATTTCACTAAAAGACTGCTTTCTATCTTAATATTGATAACCAGTAACTTTTACATCCAGTATGTAATATCCATTCTATATCAAGTCCCTCTCCCTCCCAACCTCCCTCCAATTCTACATTGAGCATTGCGGAAAATATGGATTAATTATCAAATTTAACTGTACTGCTACTCAGATGCCAAGCTTTCAGATAGTCCTCTTCTGAAAATCCTGCTGGTGGCTGCAGCTGTCAAATACCATATATCTCTAATTTTTTCTTCTATTACAATTTGATATATTGGGACTTTGATGTCATGATCTGTCAAGTCAGCCTGGCATATTGCCCTCACTAAAGCTCAATGAAGCAATGAAAGCAACAATTCTATATAACCCTGTGTGAGTGTATCATAACTTTTGGAGTTCTGTTTGCTTTCCTGTCCTCCTTAGGGGGAAATTATTGCCTCAATTTGTTTCTGTAATAACACATCTGGATCTTTATCAGGCAATTTGGCAGGTGCAAGAAGGGCTATTGTTAAGACAATGAAAGCATTGTTCTCTCCAAGCACAGGTCTTTCTGGGCAGCAAAATCCATGTAGGAATTATGACTCTTGGCAGAAAGATGATCTACAGGCCTGGCACCACAAACCACTTGCTCTGAAACTCTAATGGCTGATGGTTGCTTTGGTAAAATCTACCAAGCCTTGGTGATGATGGGGCACCTATTTATGTCTCTGGAGGGTATGGGGAGGTGGGAAGTAGAAGCAAGCAAATGCAGATCAGTTTGCATGCCACTACTCTAGCTAAATATCTTTATTTTTGCAGCTCATTAAATTCTTCAGTTTTTATTTATTCATTTTTGGCTTTGTTTTGCAGTCGACTAAAAGAAAGAAGAAAAGAAAAACCACTGCGGCTTCCCAAGAAGGTTCTGTTCCAGACCATGAGTGGTTTAAATGGCCTCAATGTGCAGCTGAGCCTTGAACTAGAAGTTGGCTCCAGTAGTGAATTCGGAAAATGAAAATGGATAAAATGTAGCTGATGAAAAATTGAGTTATGAATGAAGAAAGCTGTCCCAGTTTGTGGCTCATCTTTGACAATCCATACAGCCTTCTCCATCTTTTTAAAATAAAGAGTACAAAATTACCGTCTAGGATTATTGTAAAGATGGCAATCCGGTATAATATACTGTATGTGCGATGCTTTAAAGCACGGTAGGGTCCAATGTAAGTTCTTGTTCTTCTTGTTAAAGTTGCCGTTTTTAGTAAAAAAAAAATGACAGGAAACTGTTCTTGATACACTTTCCAAGTTTGATAGCCTTTCCTTAAGAAAGTGGACAGAAGATAAAAATGGGACCAATTAATA
The DNA here is from genome assembly GCA_032468095.1 of Pareas carinatus. Classification (NCBI taxonomy): domain Eukaryota; kingdom Metazoa; phylum Chordata; class Lepidosauria; order Squamata; family Pareidae; genus Pareas; species Pareas carinatus. The sequence continues at coordinate 69,984 of JANHFO010006390.1, read as the reverse complement.
GCAGGCTGTTCTTGACCTAAAAATAAGAAATTATTAGAATAACCTCTCCACTGACTTCAGATTTCTGCCTTGTCCAAAAGTTTCATTTTCACTAAGTTGAGATACAGCAGAACACAGACTGAGAGGAGAGACTGACCCCTGCTGGCTAGCAAAAGAAATATCATAATACAAAAATCTAGTTTGTGGATTTGTTCAGTCTTTAAGCTTATAAGAATGTTGGAATCATAACACAAGGCTTGTGGCTTCAGGTGATGCAGCATATCCTTTTATTGTGGTTGTAAGGTTGTGCATTTCTCTGAGGTAAAAATCAGAAGAAATTTGGTAGTATCTGTTCAGACTAACAATTGTATTATAATTGTATTATTTTATGATCTACAACTCACTTTGTGAAATGTAGTGGAGTGGCCAGATTAATGTAGAATTTAACTTGCATTGAGATAGTGGGAAAAAGAAGAGAAAGACAGAAGACAAGATGGATATGCAGGTTTTATGTGAGGCAAATTAAAAGTACTTTAGCAATGAATAGTGTTAATGTGATTTTTGAGAAAGTTCAGCCTCAAATCTTTTGATATATGTGAATTCAACAAGTTCTCATTCAATTGTGCTGAGAAGGTTTCTTTTCCCCAAGATGGCTGTTTTATGGTAGTGGAGTGTCCTGGAAGATTAAGATGCTTTAATATTACTTGGTTGTTTTGCAGAAACTTTAATATGCCTGTCCTACCTAGAATCCAGTGGAGTGTTACTATCAGATGATGACAGAGTAAAAGCAAATGAAGACACCTTTAATCTTGTGTGTGAGCTTGTTGGGGCATAGTTCTACTGGTATAAATGTGGAGCAAAGTAAATGTCTGGTTTTGTTGCAAGCTCTCGTTCTCATGTTGGTATTTATTGTTCTGTTGTTTCCTGCTGCTTGTGAGAATTTATTTTAGGTTGGGTAGTTGTCTATATGCAAGTTTGGGTCTGCTTCCCAGTGCTGAGAAGGTGCAGTGTCATTATCGAGTATAGACTATAGCTTATTAATAATGCATTTGAGTGAATTGAATTGTGAGCTGTAAGTGACAACCAGTGGTGTTACTTTTCATTAGTCTGTTCTTTAACTAGTCATCCTTGAAAATTGATCTGGATCTATTAATCTGTCTATCGATCTCATTGGATGTGTAGTTTAGTGTCCTGAATGTCTGGTTTAATTCCATCATCTGAGCATCTCTTTCACATTAGTTAGAAAAAACGTGGTTATAGTGTAAAGTTGGCGACAGATGAGAGATTTGGTAGTGTGTTCTAAATTGAATCTGGAAGCATGTAGATATGCATGGGAATTTGCAGATCTCCTGGATAATGTGATTTTTATGTCTATTGTTTAGTTTCATAATTCATGAAATGGAAATTGTTGACATCATGATGGGATTTGTTCAGAAATTCTTTTCCATGAGTCCAGATGAGGAAAAAGTTATTAATGGGTCTCTAGTAAAAGAAGTGGTTAATGTGTAAGAGTTGACAAAACATTTTTCTAAGACAGCTATGAAAACATTGGTGTGTTTTTGAGTCCTGAATGTTCCTATAGATGTACCACCAATTTTCATCTTTATTATTACTGAAGTGGTTATGGATGAATATGAAGTATTACTGGCTAGTGGCAAGGTGTGTTCTATGACCAAGAATTACATTCTTGATTATTTGAAATCCATATTTTTATGGATGTTGGCGAATAGTGCCTCAACATCCATGATAGTTAAAATTGTGTTGTTAGGGAAATTGCAAATGGATTTCAATCTTCTTGGAAAAATTGTGGGTGAATCTTATATGATTGGGAGTACTGATGACACAAGATCTGAGTACAGTCATCTTTATTAATTCTTAAAACAGAATATAGCAGATGCATAAAACATAACATATGTAGTCATTCTTATGCATTCTTACAACATCTGTAGCCAGGTTTTAGAACAGACGCGTAATTTAAAGTCTATGCCAAATCTGGATATGGTCTCCTAAAATGAAGCATTTCTGTACTAAAAATATTTCCCAGAATTCTACAAACAGAATTGATTGGAAAAGACAACGTGATGCAATGAACAGAAAGTGGCAATAGAAAACAGCTTCAAAGACTCGAGCATTCATGAAACTGATTGGTGGGTCCTGGGCAAGTCCTGTAATGGACTATCAGTCTTGCGAGTCAGATGAGTTCATTCCATCTATGACTACCTCCACTTTGCAGAAAGTCAGCAGGCAAACAGCCCATCCTGTATTTTTCATGCCTATTTCCTTTCCATAACATCTGCTCTGGTAGTTCTATTGCGTTGAAGCAACAATCAATGCTCCCTTGCCCTTTAAAAAAAAATTCCCCCTATTCTCCACTGTTGACCCCCCAGCCATGGAACGATGTCCTCAAACATAGTTCCATTTTTCTGATGAATCTTAAGTAGTGACACTCAAATAAACCGGCATCCTCTAACAGCAGCTTTAAAAAAAAACCTCCATGCCTTCAAAATAAGATGTTTACAATGCATTGCCAAGGGACAAAATAAGCTGTCTTCCTGCGTCATCTAATCTCCCTCTAATACCCACATAGGAAGTACCATGTATTCCCAAAGGATCCAACCATTGCCTTGTGAAGCCCCAGGAGGTTGAGAGCTGCAGCACGCAAACAAGAAATCAACACTGGCATGTAAATATGGAGATCAGGGTCTCACCTGACCTCCCACCAGACAGTCTTTACATTAAAGAAGCTCACAGTAATGTTCAGGCGAATGTAATAGTTTTCCTCTATGTAGACTGCAGCATAGCCTAGTCATGTTTATCCAGACCTGAATGAAATATTAGATGGATACTAACTCTGTAATTAAACTTCTACAATATTATTCTCATGCTACCTTGAAGAACTGAGTTATGGAGTGGGGGACCAGAGGGAAGGATTCAGTCTAACCAAATCCCACAGAAAACAGTCTGGATAGTTTACATACTCATAAGAATTAGCTAATTGTCCAGCCAGGTTTTCAACTGATTAAGGAGGGAATCATCTGATTTATTGTTCGGCGTTTAATACAGGAAAACTTGATATGCACAAATGAGCTAGTGATTTTTTTTACACAGCATGGAACTAATTATTTTCATTTGCTAAACACCTGCAGATGAGCCATTGTGAAAAAAAAGAGTTTCAGGTACACTCATAATGGTTATACACAAGAAAGAACATATTTATAATTTTGCATACATTTCTTATATGTGTCATTGGGATATGCCTTCACTGTTAAATAAAAAAAGTAATAGAAGGAACAGAAGTATTGTAGTGTTTAAAGAAGAGGATCCTTTGAGGTTTTAGGCATATAGATACTGCAACACTCTTTGATCGGATTTAGTGAGTGGGTACATAATGGTTCATTTTGAATGACAATTAAGACCTTTCTGCCTGATCTGTTGTTATAATACAAAGGTGTAAAGTAGTAAAGTGACTCACAAAAAGACAACTTTCATATTCTGTATATCATTGTCCCAAAATGCCAGTTGGACAACAGCACTTCATCTGTTTTGGTAGACATTTGGATAAACGTATGCGCTAGAAGTTCATTACCAAAGAAAAGGATGTTCTGAACTAAGCCATCTGTTCCAGTTTAGATAAACTTCAAATTATGCACACAAAACTAAATAGAAGATACACTTTTTATCTTCGGACTATTAGTCTTCACTCTTTCTGCATTGGCTATCACCAGTCCTCCAGGGCTAGAGAAACATTCAGAAAGGAACAAAGGCTGCAGCTTCTCATAACTTATTTATTATTTATTATTTAGACTTATATACCACTTAACAGTGCTTTACTGCACTCTCTGATTGGTTATCTGGCATCATTGTTATTACTTTTTATTTACTAGCATCAGGAGGTTTCATAAGCAAGCAAGAAGGTACCGGTAAATCCCTGCCTGAATGAGTTTACAAGTTAAAGTGGGTCTGTGAGAGGGAAGAAATGGGTAGGAGTGCAGAGGGATAGATATGAGCAAACCGCATTCCATGGCGCTTGGAATGTCCTGCAGAATCGGAAGGGTGACAGAACCTTGTCTGAGATTCTGAACTGATCATTGCTAGAATAAAAGAAAAGTTGCCAGTATTGCACAGGTTTATGTACTACACCCAACCAAGCTTTTTTAGGAGATTTACAGTTACCATATTCATTATTTATTGTGTTTGTGAACTGATCTTCAGAAAAACAGATATATCTACTATAGGATCCATATCTCCTTTTCTAATCCTTACCGCAGGCTTACAGGGCAGGTTTAGCTGAGAGATGTCATGAGCTTCAGTAATGACAAGACAAAGCTTTTGAAGTCTAGGTCCAACCCCCTACCTGCTATGTTATAAGTGCTTCCTCTTATCTGGAGATTAAGGCCATTCAGAGAAGGCCAAAGAAATCACATGTGGGGACCGGAAATGCAGTGGAGATGTGTTCACATCACAACCCGTTAACTGAAATACTGTTAACAGAATTGACTCAGTTGCCTGGGTTTATCCAACATACTGAACCATAAATTAGCAACTTATTTTAGCCTTGCACGCTCTGTGGATCCACCTTATAATTTCTAAGAAACATTGATTCTTTGAGTCAACTCAGTATCTATTATTATGAACAATGAAATAAATCTAGGGGCAAAGTACATTTACCATGGTGACAAAAGAGAATCTAAATTGGGATTTACTGGTGATGTGTATGGAACATGAATGTTGTTTAACAAATAAAAGAGACATTTAGTGTGCCTTCTGTAATAGAATTATGGTTCAAATATAGAGGCCAAGTCAAAATTGAATTCCCAGTAATTAAATCAATTTTTTAAATAAAGCCTTTATCCTTCATAAAAGCAAATAAAAATATACTCAAAGCACATGCATATATATAAACAAGGATATGACTGGCTGATGAGAGCTAATAAGCTTGAAATGGTCCATACCAGTCTTCCATGATTTTAATTATATGTCAGCACAAAAACAACTAACATAATATATATATATATATATATTATATGTCAGCACAAAAAACAACTAACACACACACACATATATATATATATATATATAGTACTAAATACAAGCTTCCAAAAGTCTTGGTTGTAGCCCCAGAGTGACCTCCCAAACTTGTTTTCAAGTAAGCATTGTTAATCAGACAGATGGAAATGTGTTAAATACATGACTTTTAAATATATTTAACTTAATTAAATTTGTGCAGAAGACAAATTAAATATAGTTTTTGTTCTGGTCTTAACCACAATTTATTAAAGAGTGCTGTGTTTTCTCCTTACAAATGTGCTAGATTTTTCATTTTTAGTTTTGTTTTATTGCTCTTCACTTTTTAAATGGAAACTGTGCAATGTCACCTGGTGTCAGGCCACCTCTAAATTTGATTAATTAAACAAGTCTAGGCTCTGGCATACAACTTAAAACACAACAGAGGGGATATCTTGAAAATGTCTCTGCTCTAAGTGCTTTGATTTTCAACCACATTTATTTTCAAAACTCATTCTTGGATTTATACATATTTCTTTATGTTACTTTTCAGTGATATTTTTGCTATAAAATTGTTAAAGAAGAGATTCAAAATGAATATAATTGAAATGATTTCAAACAAAATTTGCAAAATGAATTTGCTTTTACTATTCATCTCGTTGGTATGAACGAAGGACCCAAATTCATGTTGTGCATAATTGATATTGAAAGAAGTTGGAATAGAATAATAACAGCAAGGTGTACAAGCCAGTATTTCAATTATCTTCTTTGTCTCCATCCATTTTTCTGGGGCTCATATATTGAAAGCACATAGTCTGCCAGGAGGATTTCCTGCATAAGCTCCAGGGTCATTAACGAGAGTTTTCTTGTGCTGTTTCAATTCAAGGGATGTACATTACAGCGGGCTGTGTCCCAAATCTATCATCCAAAGAGACTGGTAGACGTTCAACTACTCATAAACATCATATCTATCATTACCTTGGACTGTCATTATCGATTTGATTCTGATTTTTAGACATCCTTGTGCAATCATTATGAAGATTACCCTTTTCATAGTTGAAAAGGGCTATTATTGACACCAGCAATAGATTCTACTTTTTAAAAAAGATCTATATGCACGTTGCATTTTAGAGTGCTCATTATGGTTGTAGGTTACTGTATGCCTTAGATGTTTTAGACTACAATTCCAATTTCCTTTTCTACTGATTGAGGCTGATAGAAATCAATATTCCATCTGGAGAGCAATGTTTGCCTATCTCTGGTATAGGAAGCTTCTCCCCCAACACACAATACTTCAGGAGATGAACATGTCCACTTACTGCCTCTATCTTCTGTGTCCACTAAGCTAGAAATAACTACCGCAAAAATTTGATGTAGTGTTCTTTTCAAACCAAATCATCAGCCATTTAGTGTTTGTATCAAGAGGTATCAATTCAGGAAGACTTCAGCTATAATCTTCAGAGCTAGTTTCATTTATAGTGGTTCAATTGTTGGATTAGTGTCCCCTAAGCCCATGTTTTAGTGCGCCCTCAGTCATGAAAAAACTCTAGGTAGATTTGGGCTACTCACTCTCTCATATTACAACTCACTGCACAGAGTTATTGTTGTTGTGAGCCAAAATGGGAGGAGGGAGTGTTATATATGCTGCCCTGAGCTCCTGAAGAAAGGTCAATATATATATCTAACAAATAAATAAGTAAAATCTGCCAGCAAAGCAAAGCTTGCTTTGATAGACTAATTCATAGACCTCCACCTATCACAGGAAAGTGAATGTGCTGCTTTTTAAATCTTTAATAATAGAGCATATTTTCCTTGGAGTTTAAATCAAAATTTTACTTTAGCATCTGAAAATAGTCCTAAATTTAATTTAATGAAGACAAACCCAGAATCCTTATTTCAAACAGGTTGGTAAAAATGACATTAACCACCTCTTATGATTGGCGTGTCTAAAACAGATTCATTGTAAAACGGTAGCAGATTTGCGAGGGAGGGAGGGAGGGAGTCTAGACCAGTGAACTAGGTAGAGCTGCTCAGAAAAAGGCACATTATATTTACCTGACATAGCACCTTTGTGCTCAAAGTATGTTCTGGCACATAATTTGTGGATTCCTGTATTGAGGGACAGAAGCAAAGAAGAGTAGGGCGCTTGTATCTTTATGGTGTAGAAGTAAGCATTTTCACAAAGGCCATTTGCCCTCAGGAAGATTGAGAAGCCTCTCTTCCCACAACTCTCCAAGTTGCTGGTGTACTAATCCTTTTTGCACCTGTTTCTCTTCCATCCATTATGGGATAGGCAATATATTAAACAAAAGACATGGTGGTAATACTTTGCATTTTACTCGAAGTATTCTGAGAGCTTTTAACAACAGTGTTATCAAACACATGGCCTTTTAGTACTGTCCCATATTGGCTCTGGTGCTGAATCAGTCAGCACTTATTAAGGCAACGGTGGGAGAAGCTAGGAAGGAGACAACCAAGAGGAAAAACCAGAGGAAGAGCGTTAAGTTATCTGAACTGAATAAATGAATGTATGAGTATGTGCCTATGAAAAAGGCATGCACAACTTTAAGGCTGCACACAAAATTACACTGAGAATCCTATGTAATTTAGAGGAAGATGGCCATTATCTTTAAATAAACTAGACTCATGTGCTTATGCCCAAGAAGACTAAATTTAATTCATATACAATACAATCTATGTCAAACAGACTCCAGTTATGTATATTACACTACACTATCCTGTGGATAAAGATGTTGAAAAGGTCAGCAGTTCGGCACTTCAAATTCCTAGCACCACGTAATGGAGTGAGCTCCTTTTACTTGCCCCAGCTTCTGCCAACCTAGCAGTTCAAAAGCATGTAAAAAGTAGAAAAATAGGGACCACTTCGGCGGGAAGGTAACACTGCTCTGTGTGCCTTAGGCATTCAGTCATGTCAGCCACATGACTATGGCGACGTCTTCGGACAGCACTGGCTCTTTGGCTTAGAAATGAAGATGAGCACCGCCCCTAGAGTAGGCTCAACTAGCACACATGTGCAGAGGAACCTTTACCTATCCTCAGAATCCCTGTAGAAACATAGATCTCTTTGTCCTTCTTGAAAACAGTCCCATTTTGCTTTCATGTACACATTTATCAGTTGCATACTACTAATATTCAAACAACTTGGGTCATTCATATATAAAACAATCATGAGAAGTAACCCACTGATTTTGCAAATGGAGAAAAGAGGAGCAGAATACTCAAAGCCTACTCAAAGCTACCCAATTTCTTTCTCTCAAGGGTAATATCTGTAATCCATTCTTTCATATCAAAGGAAACAACCTTATTATTTTGAATATGTTTCTAGAATTCATATTAACAATTATTTTACTGTGCTTAAGATGCAGGCCTAATATGATATTTCTCATTACACATCCTAACCTATTACAAACAGTCACATAATATGAATTTATTTAAAACTCTGATTTCTCTCTTGGCTGCTTCCATATCAAGATTTCAGATGGATCCATTTTTTAACAACTGCATAGTACAGTCCCTCAGCATGTAAACTTTCTCCTAATACTGCATTTTCATGTTGAGAAAACAATGCCTGTTGAATTTCTGCCAGTCATGAAGCTCTTAAATTGTCAAGATCCCTGCCAAAAAATAAATCCTGGCTTATAGGATTTTAAACTTGCCTTCTACTTTCTGCAATACAGAAGATTTTTATAACTCACTACTTCTTGTTTTATTAAGTACTTATTTAACAGCATGCTTGAATTGAAGGGAAGGAAAATAACTATTCAATACCACTATAAGCATTGATGCTTGACAATGACCTAATGAATTAATTGAAGACATTCTTTACAGATGGATAACTGCATATCATTATGTATATTATTCCCCTTTCAAATCCACCCCAGTAGAAGAAGAAAGGTGCAACATACAATTCAATTGTCAGTAGCAAAGGTCTGGGTTGCATTTGACATTCTGCCTACTTGTAATCATTTCACATATTACATTTTTAGATTTGCAACTAATATCTTAGTAGTGTGCATCTAAAAGGGTGATTACGTTAAACATGTGTATACATTATAGGCTATGCCTCCATTATGTGACATCTTAGTAGCTAATATAAATGAATGTAACAATATAAACTATTACTGTCCTTGATCTATAGCCAGCAAAAAAAAATTGATTACACCCAGAATTCTCCACAAACTGAGAGTTTTGCAAATATTGTTAATGGGGTGTGTGTGTATGTGTGAGTGTATGTATGGATGAATATACACCTCTAAGAAAAACTAAATGATCAAAAAAAATTATTATTCCATTTCAAATTCCCTGTTTGAATAGATTCCGGTTGTTTTGTGAATAGAAAGCATGGGAGCTGGAGAGAGGATTTATTTGGAAAAGATAATTAGATCCGACTAATGGGTGGGGGAAGGGGCTTTCGGCTTTCAAACTAAGAATTTGGAACTCTTGGGCTGCGATTCTCCCTCTGTTACAGGTCTAATAACTTCTCCCCACATCCATACAGACAAGCAGAATTTCAATTCACCATACTCTAGCCCCGATCCTCTAAGTCCAGAGATTCACAGGCTGAAGCCCACGCGGAAATAGCTGATTATTTATATGGTACGACCGTTCAGGAGAACTCTTTTGATCGCATCCGGATCTACTTCTTGGAGGTTTCCCACCCCGATAAGTGTAGCCGAGCGGAGGGCATAGGTGTGTGGAGGGTGGAGTTATACGGAACATCCCTCTTCCTCGCCCACATTCACACGCGCGCTCTCTCGCCGCCCTGCCCGGGCCGTAGAGGGGCTGCAACCCCGGCACCTGCTTGGAAAGGGCGCAGCTAACCGATTGTTCTAATTAAGGACGGTTTCATCAATCGATCTGCCACACGTGGCCCAGTTCCCACCCGGGAAAGGGGCGCGGATCCTCGCCCGCCCTGGCTCTGAAGGCTTTCTTCCCCTGCCCGCTTCTCCGAGTCAGTCCTGCCTGCGCGTTGCAGCTCGTTACCCGCGCGCCCAACTGGCTCTCCCTGGGCAGCAACAGGCGCGCGGTCCCCTCCGGCAGTCTAGCGCGCCCCTTTGCCTGGCCAGCGGGTCCCAAAGCCACATCCCCCGAGAGCAGCTGCACCTGCGAGCGAGCGCGGACAGGGCACTTCCGAGACTTACCCCCCAACGGCAGAGGAATGGGGAACACGGCGGCGAGGGGCTGGGACAGGCGTCGCCTGAAGGCAACTAGTTGCTCAGCGTTTCTCCCGGAGCCGGGTTGCCAGCGCCTCTGGCTCTTCCTAGGGCCTCCCCGGATAAGTTCCTTGCGAGGGCTGGTGGAATAAAGGCTGTTCCTGGAACGATGCCAGTTGGGATCCTCGCCTGCTCAGGTTCCAGCTTGCCATCTGCTGCTCCGCTGGACGGACGCTGCCCATCAGCATCCTTACTGGCCCGCTTTCCACAGACCTCTTAGGGCGAGAAGCGGGGTGGGG
>JANHFO010006390.1:37349-49564 GCA_032468095.1 Pareas carinatus | reverse complement strand
CCTGCTGTAGTGATTCTGAATAAACCTGTTGAAAGCAACGAGCGACTCTGCCTCTTCAGTTCTACGTTACTACAGTAATTCTTTGAAATGAAAGCCTCCATTTGAATGAGAACTGATTTCTGGAATCAAGAGAAAGGAAGAGTCTGACAGATATGGCAAGAATAGACCAGTTGCCAGTTTTACCTGAGATTTAAAAAATGATTTTAAAGATTCTCTCAATTTAAAAGAATAAAATGAAGCAAACATCTATTGCTAGCATCATTTTGTTTACAAGCAAGGATCTTAAGAAAATAATAATTATGTGTAGCTACAGTCTAATGCTTTATTTGAAAGTGGAGCAATTTAAACCAGAAAAATAAATAAAACCAAGTTAAGCTTAGTAGTAGAAAGTATTGTGGTGGCCAAGAGAAGATTATGAAGATGAACCTCAACTGATATAGTGTTGTGGTCCCTGGCTGTTTCTACAGCTAGTCCCCATTTAGTGACTACAGCTTGGAATAGCAATAGCAATAGCAGTTAGACTTATATACTGCTTCACAGTGCTTTATAACCCTCTCATCGGTTTACAGACATCAGCCTATTGTTCCCAACAATCTGGGTCCTCATTTGACTGATCTCAGAAGGCTGGAAGGCTGAGTCAACCTTGAGCTAGTGAGACTCGAACTGCTGAACTTACTGACAGCTGACTGTCAATAGAAGTAGAAGGCAGTACTGCACTCTAACCACTGTGCCACTACAGCTCATGAGATGTGAAAGCAGTCTTCAAATATTTGAAGGACTGTAACAAGAAATTTTTTCTTCATAACTCTCAAGAATAGGACAGGGTTCACCAGATGGAAAATTTGAAGAGTGAAATCCAGACTTCAAGCAAGGAGCAATTTTCTAATGGGGAATTGAGACTTAGAAACTTCCTAACCCTGAGTCAGGAATAGCCTGAATCTGAAGTTTTGATTATTCTATCACTGTGTATTTGAAACAACAATTGGTCAATCATTTGTCTGAGATGGCATGTGGATTTCTACCTGAGCAGGAATTAACTCTATGATTCTATTAGAGCAGTCATTTGAAAATAGGTTGCCTTCCAATCTAGTCTCCACATTCTAAAATGTCCATCTGATTTCCAAGTATAATGGCCCCCTTGATTTGATTTGAATCATTTTTCCCTTTAACATTATTTGCTCATACATAGAAGTACAGTCTGTTTCACTTATCTTTCTAAAGTGCCCACTGTATTCTCCCTGGTGATCAGAGCTAAAACACCTGCTCCTGAATCTGATAAACTCCACTCATAATGAAGAGGTTGAGGTAGAAGAGCTGTAGTGGCACAGTGGTTAGAGTGCAGTACTGCCTTCTACTTCTGTTAACAGTCGACTGCCAGTAAGTTCAGCAGTTCGAGTCTCACTAGCTCAAGGTTGACTCAGCCTTCCATCCTTCCTAGGTTGGTCAAATGAGGACCCAGATTGACCCAAACCACTTAGAGAGAGCTATAAAGCACTGTGAAGTCTAACTGCTATATAAGTCAAACTGCTATATAAGTCAAACTGCTATATAAGTCTAACTGCTATTGCTATTGCTATTATTAATACAGAAAGATGGAGAAGTTAAAATGAAGTCAAAGAATTAAAGACTGCAGAAGAATGTAGTTTTCAACTGTTTTCATATGCTCGCTTAAAAGAAATATTTAATATATGGATAAAAAGATAATTGGGACTGTAAAACACAAAACAAAATATGAAATTGAATTATGTATAACTGATGAACATGCAATAGCAAAAATCTTTGCTATGATTTGAAACAGAAGAATAGGTTAAACATTACATGACAAGATGGTCTATTACTTTTGGATATCAAATAAAGATGAACACTTGGAGAGAATGTGAGTAATTAGTATTAAATTCATACTGTGTCATAATTTAAGAGATTTTTTAAATAAAATGATGTATTGTTGGTCCATGACCCACCTGAGAAATTATCATAAATGTACAAAAGTATAATATATATTTACAGATGAAGAACTACTCCCAAATGTTTAAATAGTGCAAACAACAACAGAAAAATGTATGTTTTCAAAAAACATTATAGCATTTAAGAAGTATAAGAATTACTTCAGTGAATTAATTTTACAGATTACCATCGTTTTGAAGAATGTCAATATATCTGTATAATTAGGAAGATAGAATGTGTCATCAGCATATAATAACATGTTATGTTCATTTCCACTCATATTTACATATAACATGACCTTCATTTGTTTAATAAAACAGATCAGTTCTTCCAGTATTAAATTAAAAATAAGTACAGATAAAATACATCCTTGACCAGTTCCTTTTGACAGATTAATAGGTGAAAAGATAATTGTAGCAAAGAGAGTAGAGTACCACACATGGATTCAGTTGTTAAAAAAGAAAGACTTATGTATCAAAACAAAACTTACTTCAATTTTTTTCAAATATATGGTATCATATATTTTGGCATCTAATGAAATCAATGCCACTGACTTCCATATTTCCTAATGAATATTCAGAATATCACTTACTGATCTATATAGCAGACTTCTAGCAAAGTTTATTAAACCAGATTGAACAGCATGGATAATCATTTGTAAACTATGTGGCAAAGTTATTCTCAATATTGTTGCCTCAATGTTTAATAAACAAATTGGATTAGAGCTTGAATAGTCAGCACAATCTTTACCAATCTTTAAATCTCATTGAAGAAGTAGGTAGGCATATCTTCAAAAAGCACATAATTATAGCTCTACAATAGTATTGGGGTAAAGAACTGAATCTATGCTTGTACTAATAGGATAGCATTCAACTTGGGATCTTCTCCGGTTTTTGTAGATGTAAGACCTTGATTCATTTAAGTGTAATAATAAATGCTTTTGGATTTTTTCTGTTTTGTTTTCTTCTAATTATATTAGAAAAGGCACCAGTTTCTAACTGGTTTAATTATCCTTTAGATGAAATTCTCTACTTTTAAAGAATCTCTAGTATCTGTTAGAATCCTGTCTGTCACTGTACAATCCTCTATTCTTCATGGTTGTTCATATTTCCATTAAATTGTTACGAAGGAGCAGTCTCAATGGGGCCTTTGAGAGATGTGTCATAAAAGAAGATACCCCTTACCCCTCTTGGGGAGAGAGGGGGGTGGAGGGAGAGAGGGAGGGAAAGAGAAAGATGAAGAGAGAGCGATTGAGAGAGAGGGAGGGAGGGAGAGACAGAGAGACAGAGAGACAGAGACAGAGACAGTGTGACAGTGACAGTGACAGAGACAGAGACAGAGAGACGAAGACAATATTGTAAAAAGAATAAAATAAAAAATTTCTTTCTCAGAGGGAGAAATTCGAAGGACAAATGTGGGCATAGCATGAATAATTACAATATTCTAAATATTCATAATTGCTTGATAAATTTGAAACACTACTAGGATCCAAACAGGTTCCCTTCCATTTAAAAAAAAGATGGCATGCAAAAGGCTAAAGCATAGTTACCGATTCAAGATTTTTTTAGATATTATTCCCATAAAATGGAACTATTCTATTTTTATTATTTTTTACAGAGACTCGTCAATCAGGGAACACAGTTTGAAAGCATATGAAACTAAATCTTTCCCAAAGCAAAATGGGATTTATATTTATCAGTGCATTTTTATGCAGGAGAAGGCTAACTTCACAACAGTTCTATTATTTATTATCAAGTGCAAATGTAACATGAATGACACAATTCAGGAGCTGTTCACACTAATCCTTTTCTGTTGATCTGTTGTTGAAGCTGACATATTTCACTTTCTTCTGAAGCTCTTTCACCAAGGCAGCATTTAGGAAATAGAAAGACTTCTTGTTAGAAGTTAGGCTCGGGAAGGTAAAACAGATGTGTCAAAATGCTAGGTAATTTTTAAAAAAAAAAACAAGCAAGCAAATAAGGAAATGCCCCTCTGATTCTGCATACAGGTAGTCCTCAACTTACAATGGTTCATTCAGTGACCGTTCAAGGTTACAACGGCGCTGACAAAAATGACTTATGACCTTTTTCACATTTTTGACCATTTCAGCATCCCCATGGCCACATGATCAGAATTCAGATGCTTTACAGCTGGCATTTATTTATTTATTTATTTATTTATTTATTTATTTATTTATTTATTTATTTAATTATTTATTTATTTAGACTTATATACCGCTTAACAGTGCTTTACAGTACCCTCTAAGCGGTTTACAGAAATCAGCATATATTGCCCCCAACAATCTGGGTCCTCATTTTACCGACCTCGGAAGGATGGAAGGCTGAGTCAATCTTGAGCCAGTCAGGATCGAACTGCTGAACTTTTGATGGCTAATGGCAGATGGCAGTTAGCAGAAATAGCCTGCAGTGCTGCTTTTAACCACTGCACCATCCTGTCTCCTAGGTTTAGGTATAGGCTATCCTAACTTCGTTATTTAAACTTAGAAAGTTCTTCTTCCTAGTTTGGGTCCTGCACATGGAATTGACTGAAATAAAAGTATTGAGTATGTTTGTATATGTTCACTGACATTTCTGATTTTATTTGACTTCCTAGCCAGACTATCTTGGTTGGGAATTAAAGTTGTCATCTCAACAGACCTGGATAGCATGAGTTGAGGAAGGCCAAGTTGTATAGCAATAGCACTTAGATGAATAAATATACCACCCCATAGTGCTTTATACCCCTCTCTGGGCAGTTTACAATGTCAGCATGTTCCCCCCAACAATCTGGGTCCTCATTTTACTGACTTCGGAATGATTGAAGGCTGTGTCAACCTTAAGCCCTGATTGAACTCCAGACTATAACCAGAATTTTCCTGCAATATTGCGTTCTAACCTCTGCACCATCAGGGCTCTTGTGTACACATTTAAATATAAATATACATTTAAATATCTTGTATAAACATTTAAATATAAGTTCAAGTGTAAGATCATTTGCATCATAGCCACTAAACTCAATTTTGTGTGAGTTTCTGAGTCAGTAAAAGAAACAAACAAAAACCTTTTTTAAAAAAGCACATTAAGCATATAAATCAGTAATTGACTGGTGCTCCCAGGGAAAGATATAGCACTTAAAATGACTTTTAACTCAAGACTCAACATTGATTAGATTTGGGATGGCTGTCCCTTTAATATAGAGTTGTATATTAAAAAAAACCACTAGACTTGTAAAAGGGCATAAATAATGCATTCAAATAAATAAGTCTGGGAGCAGTGTAATTACCAGCTTTGCTCCTAACCTCACCTACAAAACTCCCAAAGGCAATTGCCAGAAATTTTGTACATTGCCATAGGAATTAATCATCTAAATGAAACCAAGTGTATCAATTTTGTTGTGCAAAGTTTCTTTTTTTAAACAAAATCACTGGCTTTTGTTTTTTTCATTACAGAAGAACACTAATAAAAACTACAATATTATTCTGAGTTTTAAAAAAATCATGGTGAGGAAAAATTATGTAACTATTTTAAATCCAAGGGCTCTTAGTTTTAGTGCCAAGATATGAAATGTTCCAGTCTAAAACACAAGATTGATGTTGCCAGTCAGGATAAACAATATTGAGGGGAACTTCCTACATTATCCAAAATGGAGGACATTCTTTAAATATTCTACTTAAAGAATCACTTTTTCTATATCTTACATATCTTTTTCTTCTACACAAATTACTCCCTTGGCTGTATTAATTTTATTTTCCTTCTTGAATGAAAGAAATAAAACTGCATTTATTGACTTGAATGAACCCGGTGTAGCTTATGAAACAAAGCAGTCTTCCACAGGTTGGTTTAACCCCATGCTCCCACCATGTGTGGAATTCAACTCCCAGAATTCCCAGTTTATGAGAATTCTAGGATTTAAAAGTCCATACTTCTGGAGAGTGACAGGTAACGAAAGGATCAAATAAAACAACGTTTCCCCCTTATCTAATGGTGGTTGAGTGAAAGAGACTGAAAGAATGAGAAGTCATAAATATCTGGTGCTTACAGGTAAACCTTGACTTATGACCAAAATTGGAACCAAAATTGCTAAGCAAAGAACTATGCTCAATTTTATGACATTTTCCCCATGGTTGTTAAGCAAATCACTGTGGTTATGAATCATGCAGTTATTAAGCAACTCTGACTTCTCCCATTGACTTTGCTTCTCAGACGCTGACTAGGCCATAAATGGCAATCACACAACCCTGGGACATGCATCTATCACAAATACATGCCAGTTACCAAGCATCTGAATTTTGATCGTGTGTAATTGTAAAGACCAGTTTTTTTCAGTGCCACTGTAACTTTAAACAGTTACTAAATGAATGGTAAGCAGGGCCAGCTCAAGAATAAGTGGGGTCCGATGCAAAATGTCTCATGCGGATGTCTCGTGTGAGGCCTTGGCAAACGTGGGGTAGGGCCGATTATTAAAACCTACTAGGCTCTTTGGCCAGCCCTAGTTTTAAATCAAGACTACCTGTATCTGAGAAGGCAATATTGGAAAAAGAAGTTTAACACAGATCATTTTCTTATCTCCATATGAGTCAAATTAGAAACTGCACAGAGATACTGAAGTCATTTTTCTTTATGAAAGAGTGCTTTGTGTTCACTGAGTCCTAACATTATTTGCAGTACATTACTTCTACCACACAGAAACATAACCTGTCAAACAAATGGAAGTTAACACCCTGGGAGCTGCAAAGGAACATATAAATGAGCTCGCAATGTCTAGGTTTTAGCATCCCAGAGCCACTTTCTTCTCCATCAGATATCCTGAGGAAAAGTCTGAAAAGTATAATTTAATATTGTCCCCAACCTGTGGGCCACTGCCCACTACTAGGATGTGACCTCTCATCAACCAGGTCATGTGTATAAGTGCACATGCACAGCCCCACTAGTGTGAGCGTGAGCAGATGCTGTACCCTGTTTGCTGCAGCCCAACTCGGCCTTGATCGCCCCAGCCCAGGGCTCAGACCTATTCGTCCCAGTCCAACTCGCCTTGCTCACGTGCACGCACAATTGGCACACGCATGCATGCTTGCACCCGCCCCTGTCTGCCCACCCAATGCCAGGCAACCAACTCCCACCAAAAAAGGTTGAGGACCCCTGATCTATTGAAACTTTTTTTGTTAGGGAAAATATGTGTGATTTCATAAAGGGTTATAAAATTGGAAATAGTATGAAAGTAATGGAATTTTCTCTTGCCTCACACTTGAATGAAAGGTGAGCTAATCGAGTTAATTGGGAAAAAATGTACTCCCCATTCAGAGTACATTAGATATAAGGAAAGGTGAATTAGGCAATCTTCATCTTTTAGATCTTGGAAAACAAAGCAATTCTCATATTATGTTCTTATATCCATATGGCACTAATATATCAGAATCAGACCTTAGGCTGACAAGGAGGTTGGCTGATTTGAAGCAGTTGTCCAAGATTTTGGGAATGAGTCTTTTCAAATCTTGTTGTCTATAGAGTGTATGCCCTCTCCCAGAATTATGACAGAATTGTTATTTCAAGATGAATTCCATGAATCTTCTCAACTAGGATCTTTGAGGATGAATCTTTGTGAATGAAACGATTCATTGAAACTACAAGGAAATGATACAAAAACTTGGTTGCAATGGCAGGTGTGACCAGTCTCAGAATATCCATTTCACAAGAAAGAAAATGGGAGAGGCTAAAAAACATTGAACTTGCCCAACAATCGAAACCCAGGACAAGGACAAAGGGCATCTTGGTTACGAAACAAACCTTCTTCTTCTACTAGATTTGCCATTTTTTCCTCTCGGCCTATTTGATTTTTCTCATCCCTGTCCAGTCCTGTTAAGTTCTCCCTACTTTCTCTTTTTAGAGAAGTAATTCTCTTTCCACCTTTGGTGCTTCCATTCATTTTGTGAAGGTATAGCATCTGATCTAAGAACATTTCAGAAAAAAAATCAGTAACCTCTAACTGCTTACCATTCTACTTTGTAAGAATGCCTCTGATTCCAGGAGGCCTACATTTTCTGTGCCAGCACTGCTGGCTGCTAGTCAGAAAGAGAGCAAGCTGGATGCCTCCCACAGTCCAGTGATAAGCAAACTCAGGCAGAATGCTTAGAAGCAAACAGTTCTTTTTATCTAGAGCTAAAGATGACAACTTTAAAGTGTAAATAAATAAATAAACTGTAACATAGTCAAACCCTGGCACAAGTCAAGATGATAAACTAAGCAATGAATCTGAGGGGAAAGACAAGAGACTAGGAGAGATAGAATCAGAGTTCAAAGTACAGTTTGATAACATAAACATGATGAGTGGATGCTGTGAAAATTATTACAAACAAGCAAATAAATCCTGCCCAATGAAAGCAACCCATTGGTTTCAATTCCATGGAATCTCCTCATTTCTGCTACTTTGGCTTACCTCAGTTTGTCCAAGAGGAATTACTTTGATACTGTAAGGATTGCGCTTTAATTAATACACTTTTATTAATTGTAATTATCCTGGCATCTACCCCAGTATACATCTCCGTCAGTATCTGACTCAAAAAATTGAAAGCAACACAAGCTCTTGGAGGTAACTGGTATTTGTCTCTAAAATATTTCCCACCATTTGGGAAAAAAATAGAATATTAGATAACCTAGGCACACAAAGTGTGTCTAGCTGCTGTGGAAATCAAATATTACACTATTTAAACTCACACTAATTGTGACTTATCTGTATGTATATAATAATACAAATACTGTTAGTACAATTACTGTTTTTCTTTGGGGCTGTATAGCTGTTCCTGTAAACTACTGATTTGCTAATAGTAGTGTCTAATCCTAAAATGTAAATTGCCTAGAGTTTCTTTGGGGCCTGAAGCAACACACAAGCTGAAAGTCTCTAAGCGCAACCACCTCACAGAGTCCCTGTTGTGGTGAAAATAGGAAAAGAGAAAGGGGTATTATGTATGTTTGCTGCCTTCAGTTACTTATAAAGTAATAAAGATGGATAAAAAATCAGGCAATAAATAAATAAATTAAAATGTACATCTGCACATTTGATTCCTAATCTGCTTTACTGAGTTTAGAGCACCGGAAACTATATTGTCCCTGCCAGGTCTGTCCTGACTCAGTCATCTGATAATGAAAGACCCTCGACTCCATTCGTAGTGAAAGATATACATTTATTGATGCCAAGTGGTTACGGCATAGCAAAGCTAGATCTGAGGATTTCCACACAAGACGCCCCATGTTATCCTGTCCCTTTTGAAATCGCTTCCCTCCTTGGTCGATTCCCAAATGTCCAATAAAATTCAGACTCTGACTTAGTGACAGTTCTAGGGTTTTGGTGCTCCTGATTGTTTTCCGCTTGCAGGCCAGGTGGCCTTGGGCTCATCTTCTATGTACCAGGTTGGCACATAGGATGATCTCTGTTTCCTGTCTTCCCCCTTCCTGACAACTCCCCCTCACCTGTATTTCATGTCAGACTGGCATCCTGCAGTGGGAAGATGGCAGCTCTGATAGTCCCAATTCCATAGATTCAAAGGATATTTTTTCTCTTGAAATCTTCGTTTATTTGTATCAGTGAGGAGGATGAGAGCCTGGTCTGTCCCAATCCTTCCTGCATTAAACAAAGCAGAGGTTTTTTTTTCCTTTTTCTTTTTAAGGGAAAAGCTTTGCATAGAATAAACTGCATTGTGACATTTATGTGTTGACAGCTGTCAATTTCCTTATTGCTCTTCACACTGCAATTGGGGAGAGAAAAGCTTTTTAAATTATTATTATTTTAATAGGAACATTTGGCTAATAAAAAGCACTAATTGGCAGGAGTCTGTTCTGGCACTGGTGTTCAAAGTGCTAACTCATTTATGTGAAGCATGTTAAAAGTAATCAGGTTTTTAGAAGCAGCCCCCTTTAAAATCAATGTTTTTAATTGAAACAAATACATAATTAGCATTACCAAACGGTTATACTTTTTTTGTCTTCTTTCCATTCTCTCTTTTTTGAATGCAAATATTTCAAGAAATGTCACCATTGTTGCATGAGAAAATGCAAAAAAGTAAATTAAGATTGCTCTTGCATTCTCTCATGTAAAGGGATACTCCTTGTGGACCTGTTTGCATAAAGGATAAAAACAAATGGCTCTCAATGTTGTTGATGAAAGTGAGATCAATTTTTCACCTGATCTGAAATTATACAACTTGCCAGTACAGGGAGTAGCAACTTCATTGATTGGAATTGCCTATCAGAGTTAGCTTGCCTCTTGGTTCCTGACTCATCTTCTACCAGACTAACAAATAAACAATTTTAGAATAACACCTATTCTTTTTTTTAAGTTTTAAGGAAACTTTTAATCAAAATTTTCTGTAATTTTGGAAAGGAAATCTAAATTGTCCTCTCCTAAATCATAACCCTGCATTATTTAAGTGATGGATATCTGCCAATGGTTGAAACAAGCAATGGCTGGGTTCCTACAGTTGTGCTGTGACATGATTTGCTGCAGCTTGCAGCTTAACATATTTTATTATTTATTTATATCCCACCTTTATTATTTTTATAAATAACTCAAAGTGGCTAACATATCTAATATCCCCTTTCCCTCCTATTTCCTCAACAAACAAACAAACAAACAAGGTCAATTGGGTTGAGACAATGACTGATTCAAAGTCACCCACTCACCTTTCATGTGGAGTGGAGCTAGAATTCTCAGTCTCATGGTTTCTAGACCAGCACCTTAAGCATTAGACCAAACTGGGTCATATTGAATGTATCCAGCCACTGTAGTCTGTAAATCATAAGTTATGTAATAGCATTATGTGTGAATTCCCCAGTGTTTCAAAGGAGCCTTGTCTTCATGTAGTATAGCAATCTAGCCAACATTTGGTGCATATAATGTGAAGGAAAATATATGTAAGAGAAAATTGCTTCAAGATGATATTTACATGACATATTATTTCATGCATGCTAATCTGCAGAAGTAACTTGGCCGTGTGAAAATAAAATAAAATAGGTCTTTGCCTACTATCAGGAAAAAAAACCCTTCAGAATGGGGGAAAACATAATTAAAACAATTTTGACCTACATCAAAGTATACATAAATTTCAATGCTAGAAAAATTATTTCATATTTGGTAGCAAATGTATACATGTCCGATATGCTTTATACATAATGGAATATCTTTTTAAAAATAGAAAGCACTACATTCACTTATTTTCTATACAGTAACTAGTATAGATTCTGGAGAAATACTATAGAGAGAAAAGGCTTACAACAAAATATTATAGAACAAAAATTAGGGGGGGGTCCCTCCAAAAGCACTAAGATGCTGCTAACCTCACTGTCAGACAAAAGTAAATACATAGACCAGATTTTATCCTTTGGATATCTTGAGGTGGTGTTTCAAGTCAAACCCATCTCTCACATTATATGGCTCATAGGCATATGCACATAGTAGCTTACAATTAGCCAATCCAGATTTCTAAGAGTGCTATTTAATGAAGCTTTCTGCATTTTAAATGCAGCAACCTGTTTAGAAAGTGGGATGAGTCCCCTGAGATTTAAGATCTGCATATGTCGGCTCTACATCTGGCTCAAGCTTTATTTTTCTAGTGATTCCTTGACCATCATGATCCTTCTAGAGCTTTTTCTTCTTTCTGGAAAACTAAAATTCAGACTGATCCATGCTTCTTGTGCCAAGGTCTTCTGGCCATGGAACCTATCAAAAACTAGGGCTGGCAGTGGGTGTTTCAAAGGGCTCACCAGGTAAAGCAGGGTGCTCCAGGCAATTAGGACAGGAAGGATATAAATAGAAACCATTCTATGCCAACGAATTACCATTCAGTGCTACTTGCTCAAAACTTTGTAAAGTTCTTTCTTTAGGCCATTTTATGGCCTTGCTCTCCATGATACAGTAGAGAAGGTACAACAATATCCCTTTTGCAAAGTGAACCTGCTTATGACATGAATATGACTACAGACTATATATTCCTTCAATGTCCTTTCTACCATAATTTTTACCCTAGTTTTGCTTGTTCACAGAAGTCTAACTTGTTCTTCTTAGATGTCTGTGAACAAGCAAAACTAGGGTACAGAAGTTTTTTCATGTTTGAAACCAAACACTAAGAGTTGGTATGCTTATTTTTTAAATAGAACACTGTTAAAGGTAAAAAGATAGAATTCATGCTATAAGTCTTGAGATTAAAAGGGAAAATTATAAATTACAGATAAGCTATATTCATATAAGTGAAGTAAATACAAAATTAAGAATACATAGATAAA
>JANHFO010006390.1:0-10921 GCA_032468095.1 Pareas carinatus | reverse complement strand
GTTGTCTTCTTTTCTTTCTTTTTTTCCCCTTTTCGTCAAGTTGTTGAGAAGTTGTTTGTTGTCTCTTGTTTTCTTTCATTCCTTTTATCTTTTTGCTTCTGTTCCGTATCATTTCTATCATCGTATTTACAATCTCTGAAACCAGCAAAGAGATTCAGAAAACACTTACTCTTCAGTTGTCATTTGGATTGTTTTACAGGTCAGATATGATAACCCAGCATAGTCTTCATAGGTTTCTTCAGTTATGAATGCCCTCTACCATCTGTCCTAGCCACTCTATGATAGAAGCCACATTCCTTTGGTGTGAGACATCTCTATTTAAATGTCTTGGGAAAGCTCTAACATACTGTTTGGTTTTAATATGGTACTTCTCCAAGATGGTATCTTAGATGGTATGGGTAAGGGTTTAATACAATGGTGAAAGGTACATTAAACAAATTAAAAAATTGTAGAGGTTCAAGAATATGATTAGCTGATAGGCTAATCAAAATTGGCATTATAAGGAGCAACTACATTTCACTTTCATTTCAACACATGGAGATGATGAATTGTAAGAAAGCAGTCCAGATCCAGAAAACTACAGACCAAACAGCCTGATTAGAAGCAACCAAGAACTAGAGACAAACTTCATAATAGTGAGAACAATTAATCAATGAAACCGCTTGCCTTCAGAGGTTTTGGGTGCTCCATTACTGGAAACTACAGTCATTTGTCTAAAATGGTATAGGGTCTTCTTGAGCAGTGGGTTGGATTAGGACAGTGATGGCGAGCCTTTTAGAGACCATGTGCCAAACTGCAACCCAAAAGCCACTTATTTATCACAAAGTGCCAACACGGCAACACCCCCATCCCACCTGTGGCCTACATAAGCCACGATCTACCTCAGCTTCTGCGGCCTGCTGTGAGCTATGATCCCCACCAACCAGGCTCTTCTCCTCTCTCACCTTCGCCACAGACTCCACCGCATTTGAGCCACCCTCCTTCCCCAGACAGTGGAGGGAGTAAGCGCTCCCATTGAGCTGCTGGGCAGAGGGGAGGGTGATGTCAGAAATATTTTCAGGCATATGTGGAGAAGGAGAGGGGAGCCCCGCATCCCTCTGGCTTTCTAGTAAAGAAATCTGCGCTGGGGCAACGACGTACATGCCCATAGAGATGGCTCTGAGTGCTGCCTCTGTTATTATGTTAAAACCTTGTCCCTCAATTTCATGGAAATAGATTGGATCATAGCTATAGCTTTTTGGCCTTCAACCAGAAATAATTTTAAAAATATAGCCCTTGGCCACAAAAAGATTGCTTACTGCTACTTTAAACATAGCAATAATGCAATCAGGCTAAGTTATTTTTTAAACCCACCTTTATTAAAAACTGAAGGCGGCAAACATATCTAATACTCCTTCCTTCTGTTTTCCCTGTGAGGTTGGTTGGCCTGAGGGAGAGTGACTGACCCAAAGTTACCCAGCTGGTTTTCATGCTTAAGATGGAACTAGAACTTAAAATCTCCTGTTTTCTAACCTTGGGCCTTAAGGTTTCTGAGTAAATTTGCATAGGATATTTATAAATACCTTTTTTTCTAAAACGATAATTTTATTTTCCTTAATTGCCAAAAATAGGAGAAAAAAGAAGAAAGAAATGAAAAACATAATTTTCTGGGTGGGACCTGTCAGAGAGTACAATGGCATATTTTAAAGATAGGTTCAGTTTTATGAGTTTTTCTGAACATGAGATTCTAAAATGAACCTTTGTCATGAATAAGACATTGGTTTAGATATCCCTAATTCTAAGGAAGAGGAGACTGGTTGAAAAGCAGTAATTCAGTTCCTATGGCTACTACATTTGCTCTTAATCAAACAAGTTTTCTGCATTGCCATTGTCTTGGCACTCGGTTCTGATAATGCCCCTCCTAATTAATCTGTTGAATGAGGAACACCGTGTTTTCTGCTAGCCTTTCTTCTAAAATGACCAGGAAGGCCACTAAAGTCTGTTTAGTAGCAACTTCTGCAAGAAGAACTGGGATTTTTGTTGTTGTCTGAATAGGTATTGTGATAGATTTTATTAATACTCCAGACTTCTAATTGTTGTTTATGTTTATTTTTAGTGTGTTACGTTTCTGGTTTTCAATTGTAAATAAATAAAATACATCTCAACAAAGAATCCTTGACATTTCTTTTCCCATATGTTCCGGGACTAATTAAAAAGGTAAAGATCCCCCCCCCCCCGCACATGCGTGCTGGTCGTGTTCGACTCTAGGGGCGGTGCTCATCTCCGTTTCTAAGCCGAAAAGCCAGCGCTGTCAAAAGATGTCCCCGTGGCCATGTGACCGGAATGACTAGATGCCAAGGCTCATGGAACGCTGCTGCCTTCCCACCGAAGTGGCCCCTATTTTTTTATTTGCATTTTTACAGACTTTCGAACTGCTAGGTTGGCAGAATCTGGGTCAAGTAATGGGAGCTCACTCCATTACACTGCGCTACGAATTCGAACTGCCGAACTGCCAGACTTCTGCTCACCAAACTCAGCATCTTAGCTGCTGAGCCACCAGGCCCCCTCTATATTTAATGGGAATAAACCAATTGCAGCATTACAGTAATAGGTAACAAGCAGGGCCATCTGACCTCAAGCATTTTCCTAAAGGAGCGAAAGGGCCATTCCCATCTGTTTTCTTCTCTGCTGCATCCCCCAATTTCTTTGGTATTTGCTGGCTCCTTTTAATGACCAGAGCCTGCTTATGCCATTGCTTGCTGCTGTTCTTCCTCAGGAGGCTTGGCTTTCTGCAGTTCCAAAACCTTTCGGCTAAAGAACCACCGGCAGGGAGCATGGCAATGAGCTGAATATACTTGACAAGGGTGACAAGACCTGTCTGCAGGTCTCTGATGGCAATGCAAGACGGTGACATGAAGAATTAACCTGTTCTCAAAACATCCACTGAAGTGACAGTGACAGAGGAAAAAGGGAAAGAGTGCATACATTTGTCCAGAGGAAATTATTTTGTATGACCTTGTAAAGTTAACAAGTGATGTTTCAGATCTTGTTTGTAGTTACGTATTGCTTTTTAAAAACTCTTATCGGACAGTTCAATTAATAGTAGGTAATGTTTAGACATTAAGAAGAGGCAGGATTTTCTTAAAATCAAGATAGATGATAAGGAAAGGCTTAATTTATGATTCAAGCTTCTGCTAGGACACCTAGGAATTAAACTTGCCTCTGTAATTTGCTGTGCCCTGTGAGTTCAGAATTGGTGATAACTATTGCCTATAGAATTTCTGTGTGCAAGTGAAGCCATCTGTTCCTGTGTGGCAGAGGTCACCTTAACATATGTAAGAAGTGAAACTGTATTTATATGGAATATGGTAGCACTGCTGCTTCAAAGTTGATCTTACATGCTCTAAAATGTTGTTATTGGTCCTTTCATTGACTTCATTAACCTAAAGACCTGTTGACACTACATTGTCATCTTTCCATTGAGTTCTCATCAGTAACATATCTGATACAGTGCAATCACAGAAATTCAAGCAAATGTGAATATGCCCTTTATTAGGCAGCTGTTCAAAATTGATGGCTGCTGAATCTTCCTCACAAGCTCTCATTTTTATATGCAAAGGGCGGGGTAATAAATGCTGATGTATACCGCCTGCTTGATTTCTCATAATTTTTCTTTTTTCCCTTGTTCTGCAAAGGAGCCTTTGGTACCTTATCATTTCCTATCCATGTAATTTGTTTTTCTAAGGGAGTGAAGTCAGCACATAAGCAATCAGCAAGCCTTATTACACTGCAGCATTGTAGTCCAGGGGGTCACAGATCAGAATCTGTGTTGGAGTTTAGCATGCAACTACAGGGTAAAATACCTGTTTGGTTGTAGTCAGCTTTGTAATTGTGATGAAGCTCAGTCCATTAGTGTTTCTGCTCTCTGGTAAAGCATACATTCAAGCAAATAGCAATAACGGAATTACTTTGTAATATGTGCATACAGTATATAGGTTCAGTAATGTTTTCAATGAGGGAAAACCAATCCCAAGTATCTCTCAAATTGTGCAAACAAAATGCCTCCAAATCTTTCTGGGTCAAAATATATACATGCTTATTCCCCCTCAACCCCTCCCCAAGTGCTGTACCTTTGCTTGTAAATTGCTTGAAGAGAAAGTTTCTTGTATAATTTCTGCTTGTGAACCTTGCATAGCATATAGCTAGTCGTTATTGAAGTCAGAGACAATCTAGGTGAAAAGAAGCACACTTCAGACGCTGTTATATCGTTGTGACACAATTCAACTGAAAGATCATTGAATTCCATAGTAGGGAAATACAACTATGGTATTGTTTTCTGAATCAAATTTAGAGCAGTAGATGCAGTGGATTTATAATATGAATCAGCCAGTTAATTCTGTATTTTATAAACTGAATTGAATTAAGCAGTGTAATATGCAGAGGAGTAGGGAAGGTGAGTTGATGCCTGAATATAATGACTTTTGGGTTCTTTCTATATCTGTTCTTAGAGAAAGGAGAGACTGAGTAAGATAATATACTGAATTACTTAGCATAGTAAAAGTATAGGCAATAGCAGCAGTAGAAGTCATTGTTGCCATGATGTATCATCTTTATGACAAAGTAAAGGAAGAAAAATCAAGGAGTGATCTTAGTTTGAATAAGCCTTTTGTACAGTCCATGACATGGTGGCATCTAGTACATATCAAAGCTATCAGCCTTGCATTGTCTCTGCAAATAATTATATAAGTTCTGTACATTCTCTTATATTTTGTCCTCCTCACCTCCTTCTCTTAATAGGTTTTTGTCCTTATGTGTTACTTTCAAGTGTTGACACCGAGCAAAAATTGCCAGTCTAATATACTCATTCGACTAGGACCTCTAAGATATTAAGTTTTTATCAGTCTCTTGAGATTATTTGTGCTTTTAGCTGCTTCTGGAGGTGGGCACAATGGTGTGTCTTTCTTTTCCACCTCATCTTCTGAATCACTCCTACTCGTAGCACTGGTGAAGAGAATGCATTTTTCTGGCAAGGCAAATTTATTTCATCTCTTCTGTCTCCTTTTAAATGGAAGTTGCATTCTGGAGGTGATGGTGATTCCCTATGGCAGCAGACAGAGGGTGCCACAGGCTTCTGTGACACATGATGGTCTCCTAAGGCAAGCCTGTGGCTATAGCTTGGTTTTTTTCCCATTTGAAGAGAACAATGTGGGAAGGAAGTCTGGATAATAACAATTCAGTTTCCATGTAGCTACCACCATAGTTAACAAAACAGCCAGCATTGACACTGTGGGAGCTAAGCATTCAACTGCTACCCAGGGAACACAGAACATTCCTATAGATTCTGTTAGTGAGGGACACATTGTGATTTATAGCCTGTAATTGCAGTAATAAAAGCAAGCACACTTTAATGTCCCATTACAGGGAGAATACATTTTGCAGAAAGATGTACTAGAAAACAGGCTCACTGCTAAGTGCTGCTTAGTTTGTGCTAATATTTCTTTAGCTATTATAGGGAAGGAGTGTAGCTACTATATGGAAAGTTTCCCCGGCAAGTGGAAATAAAACAGATAAAAGAAAGCAAAAAAGAACGAGTTTATATTAAATTGCCTGTTTAAATCCATACACAAGTGCATAGCTTAGACTGTGACATATTTTTAGAGTTTCAAAACTAATTCAATAAATCCTTTATAGCCCCATTTACTCAGTTTTGTAATTCTGCAACTAGTGTGGATGCATCTGTGTTATACTTCTTTCAAATGTAAGTTCATTCATTGTGCTGCCACATTCATTTGCAAATAGTTTAGTTAAGTCCACATGAAAATTCATCTATGAAGATAAATGCACATGTATACTTTCCAATGCACTCTGCAGACAATGTTCCATAAAATATACTCTGACTGGAGAATCTTATAAAATTCAGATCAGTGCAAAAACTGAGGATAGTTACGTTTGTTTACATATTATTACCGTAGTAAGTAGGAGCTGAACTAATTTCTCTCTGCTTCTTAGCGCACATTTTCTTTTTTATAACTACCCCTTGTTTCCTAGAATATAATTTTCTACTGTACTTTTCTCCTCTCTACCTTCCCCATTTTACAGGCCATTTTTTGTGGATGGTTATTTTTTCACTGACTGATTTATTTACAAATTGTATTCTGTTCTTTTCATTGTTGGCAACGATGTGGCTTCTTGTTCACCTCCCTATGTTAGTTCAAATTGCTGGGGTTTTGTTTCAGGAAAGGCAGCAGGGCTAAATGCGGTAATATAAAAGCCTCAAGAGTTTAGAATGGAGTTTATCAGAACAAAGAATTTTTTGCAAGTAAATATATGTGCCATGGGAGCCCCAGTTTTACATATTTCTTGTTTTCCTTGCAGTAATAACATATTTTCTACTATAGGTAGTCCTTGAATTACAACCATTAGCAACTGCTTGAAGCTATAATGGAACTGAAAATGGTGAGTTATGATTCATACTTGCAAGTGCTGCAGTGTCCCTGTGGTCACATGGCAACTGGCATGGATTTATAATGGTTGCATATCCTGGAGTCAAGTGGCTACCATCTTCAGCCTTCCCAGCTGGCTTCTGACAAGTAGAGTCATTGGGGGGGAAACTAGATTTGCTTAATGACTATTTGCTTAACAACCATGGTGATTTATTTAATGACCATAGCAAAAGTTGTAAAATTGGGTACAACCGATTCAACAACAGCCTTGCTTAACAACAGAAGATCCACCCCCAAGTATGGTCATAAGTCAAGAACTACCTGTACATCTTGCCAGAGTGACTGACCAGCTGGACAAATTTACACCAATAGTATAGGCTACAAGTGGGGAAGTAAGCATTGTCTGTTTTGTTTTTGTTTTACTCTTATAACTTTGTGAGTTTCTTAAAATTTTTAGCATCTTGTTTGCAGTGTTAAGCAGTGTCAAATTTAGAAATATGGTCTAAGCTTAAAACTGGAATTTTCTTTCATGTAGACTTTGTAGAAGTTTAGTTGAGGTAACATTTTGTTATATACTATATGGATTGATTTGAAACTGGACAGCATTTTTGTCTACATAATTCAGTCCTGAAATGTAGGGTTGTTCTTTCCTCTGACCAAACATTGAATACTAACATATGAGGCACATCAGTTCAGTGCTTTACATTTTATTGTGCTTTCAATCTGGACTGGACTTTGTGCCTTTAGCTGCTTATTTAAATAAATATATAAATATTTTATTGAAATAAATAATTAAATCCTATGGTCTAAAACAGGAAGGCCTGGAGGCAAATCTGTATTAAAAATAAAAGTAAAGCAAAATATAAAACTTTTAGTTACAGTCTTATATGTTTTGCTCCAAGGAACCTCAAACATGGATTATCTTAGTGAAGCACAATAGAATATAGGCAATTGTTCTGGTCTCCTTTCAAGACAACTGTCCATTGATTCTGACTTTGAAATGAAGAAAAGTTCCATTCCCAACCTTGGTTGGGAATGGTTTCTCTTTTGTGACTGATTGTAGGGACACTCATGTGAATCCATATCTCTACAGGCAAGCGTTAGCCTTTCTTTTTCTTATATTGGCATGCTCAAGATAGCTAACCAGTAATGATAAAGAGCAATTATCTCAGCACAAAATGTTAAAAATATGAGACTTTTGATCCTAGATTTATAGCGTTACTTTAATTCATCTTCCACTGAATCTTAGTGTCTTCTGTAAAACCCCAGTGAGAGAATCCATCTTTACATTGACTTTCTTTGGAGAGAAGCTGTTTGTTCCAAAAATCTTATCAGAACAACTCTCTAGAACAGCAAAATGGTGAGCAGGCAAACTGGCCTATTCTACCCTGCTTTTGATAATGTCATGTAAGTCTAGCAGCTAGTGTAGAAAATGGAAAACTCTTTCCTCCTGTCTATTGCTAGGATTCATAGTCACTGAGTAGCCGAAATAAGGATGACAAATGGGAGCACTTGGACCATCCCTTTGCCCATAGGTAGCAGAAATGCTTCCCTGTCCCACTTGCCTGTGAAATTTAAGATTTTTTTTGTAACTGCTAGACAAAATCATGGGCAATATTGCAATTATACAGCATTTTCCATTCTTATGTTTTGCTTAACAGCCTCCAAAATTATTGCAAGTATTGCTTCAGACAAAATATTGTGGAAATCTTTGTAAGGTAAAAACAAAATTGCTTGACTGTTGAACAAACATCTGCTGATTTGTCAACTTCGTGTTTTAATTCCACTAAAAAAAGAAGCTATCTTAATGAATTGAATACTCCATTCAAACTTCTGGATAACTATATCCAGTGAGAGTGATAGAAAACTACAGTTGGAAGATGCTCTGTGTCCTTTATGAGGATGTTATCATAGAATAGATGCATTTGAGATCATGCTTCTTGGTTTAGTAGCAGTGAAAATATTAAATACAAAACTGTTTTATGCTCAAGAGGAATTGTAACAATCACGATTAGGAAGCCTGCCAGAGAAGGCCATTATCCCTAATGTGAAAGAGCAGATCCCTGCTTGAGCAGGGAAGGAATGAGTGATTTGGATGGGCTAAAATCACCCTCATATCTTAAATCAGTATAACCATAAGTCAAGAATCAGCATAGTCAAATGGAATATTGAATGCAAACACCAGTGGTTTTAGTAAGAGACAAAAGAGAACGCAGTATATTTTATTTTGTAGGAACAGACTACAGGTGATCTTCAACTTTTAACCATTTGTTTCTGACTGTCCAAAGTTACATCGACTCTGAAAAAAGTGACTTATAATTGGTCCTTGCACATACTACTGTTGAAGCATCCCCATGGTCACATGATCAAAATTCAGGCACTTAGCAACTGGTATGTAATTGTGACAGTTGCGGCATCCCAGGATCATGTGATTACCTTTTGAGACCTTCCCAGCTGGTTTCTGACAAGCAAAGTCAATAGGGAAACAGAGTTTGCTTAACATCTGCATGATTCACTTAACTATTACAGTGATGTTGTTTAACAATTGTGGCAATATTTTGGGGGGGGTAAAATTAGGTACAACTCACTTAACTAACGTGCTTCCACGAAAATAAGACTTATATTTATTTTTGCACCCAAAGTTGTGCTATGTCTTATTTTCAGAGGATGTCTTATTTTTCCACCGAGGCTGCCCAGAACCGGAAGTCTGAGGCCTTATTATCGGGGAGGTCTTATTTTCAAGGGATGCTTTATATTTCAGTGAGAGGCAAAACCGTAAGTAGGTCTTATTTTCAGAAGATGTCTTACTTTCAGGGAAACAGGGTAGAGGGCTAATGACTAATGTAGTCTTCCTCTGCATTTTAATGCTTTCAATTTTTACTTTAACAGACTTTTACCTTCACCCAACTCTAAAGATAAAAGCATAATAATAATAAGTTGAATATTAAATCTTTTAGTGCTCATATATCTTAGATAACTCAACTCATGATGTCTCAAAAGAAAATTAGGGTTGCAGATTGGGCATTAGGTGACCCCTGATCTAAATGGTATCAGAAAAATAGTCTAGAATGTAAAAAGTACTTCAAATTTATTATTTGAATCAATTGCAGAGATGGCAAAATTGATTTGCTTGATAGGAAAAACCCAAATATTTTGGCAATGACTGGAAACCCTTTATGAACCTTTTGCTGAAAATTGAAAAAATGAGCTTACGATTTACAGGTTTAATAATTTAAAAGGGTAGAATATGAAACGAAAGGAGCCACACTATCCTCTAAACAGGATAAAATTTAAATGCATTTATAAGTGCTGAAAATAAGATTGAAAGTCTCTCTTTATATCTCTATTTTTTCTCTTTTAATCCCTTGTATTTTACTTATTCATTTCCTTACTTTTATTTTTTCTTTCAATTTATACAATTTTTATTCTTTAAAAAATATCTTCAATAAGCAATAATAATAATAAGCAAAAGGAAGCTTTACTTGGAACAGCTTACATCCTGCGATGATACCTTTAAGACAATCAAACATCTGGCTATCCCAGGTTCTTGGAAAGAACTCAATTAGTGGATAACAATGCCAAATCCAATCTAAACATCTGGCTGACTATATGGGCAGACAATAATAATGGAATACTAGAACCAGAGAAAGTCCTATCAACTAAATAAATTCTAGCTTAGTATCACTGCATAATATTGATATCAAAATATTGTCACAAAACATAAACATACAAGGTAGTTCTCAGCTTATGACCACAGTTGAACCGTTGTAACTGCAGCAGTCATTAAGCAAAACATTCATGTGATCACTTCACTTAACAACCACAATCCTGGCTCTCCCCACTTTAGCCAAGGGATGAGGAAGGTCCCATGAAGCCTGGCACAGGCTGGCAGCACCTTCCCAGTTAACATGTGCTTCAAATCTTTGGAAATTGCCTTCCATAAAGAAAAGTAACTGATCTGCCACACAGTCTTCCTATTACAAAAGTGAAATTCAATTATTCTTTCATTTCTTCCTAGATCTCATTAAGATAATACTTGATGAATGTGTGCAACCGCTTCAACTTAAGTAAAAGGTATCTCTTTGATGTAATACAAAACTTATATTAAAACATGTTCTCTAAAAGTTTGAAAAACAAAAACTCCAAGAGAATTAGGAATTTGAACTTGGCACAGAATTCCTTTCAGGAAAAAAGTAATAATTAGCTTTAAAAGCAATTCATGGATAATATTACAGTCTTATAAAAATTTAAATGCTTAATTTTTATGCTTTCTAGATTGTGTTAGTAGGCTTGTAAACAAATTGATATACATCATACATATGGCTCTGGAAAAATGCTCAGTTAATCTAAAAGGTCAAACAAAAACAACAAAATAATCATCCATACTGCTGTTACTTTTCAGTCTAGCCTTTGCTAATAAATACGCTGCTGGCAATATGTGAAAAGCTGGCATTGTATAGAATGCCTAGGAAATCTATAGAATGTGTGCGTTTTTAGAC
>JANHFO010006387.1:0-10518 GCA_032468095.1 Pareas carinatus | reverse complement strand
CCCTCCCAGATCCTTATATGGATCTAACACCCCTTCCCTCCCAGCAGGATGTTCCCCCTGCTATTTACATACGTAATCATGCAAATGGGCGGGGGGTTTTAAGGCCCGCCCGAACCTGCGCAGAACAGTCAGTTGGGAGTTGGCAGCAGAGGTAGGCATGCTCTGGGGAGGCTCCTGTGTCTCTTCTAGAGGCAATGGGAGGTCCCTGGGTGAGACCTTTTCCCGCGCGGGAGTCGCTTCTTCGGTCTGGGATTCGGCTTCGTTGGTCTCAGGTAAGTAACCCGTGTAGTCCCTGCCTTCGGTACCTATGGAAGGGGGATCCCGAGAGTTAGTCTCGGCGCTTGGGAGGGTCCTGGAGTGTGTCGCCCTCAGAGTTGGTCAACGTGATGCCTCCATTCTCGGCCATCCCCCAGTGTTACCACATATGACTTGGGTCCCGTTATTTTTGTGACTCTCCCTTCCTCCCACCGGGGGCCGCTTGCTAGATTTAGGGTGAACACCGGGTCCCCCACGTTGAATGTTCGGGCTGTTGGGGGGTTTATTTTAACTGCTGTGGGGGTATAACACGGGTTCAGTCTGTCCAAGACTGACCGTAGTTTGCGCCCCATGAGTAACTCGGCTAAGCTCTTGCCTGTTGCCCTGCATAGGGTAACGTGCTGCCAAGTGAGGAATTCATCAACCCTCGCTTGCCAGTTGCCCCGCTGGACTTGACTAAGGGTTTCCTTGGTCGTCCAAACCATCCGTTCGGCCTGGCCATTCATGCTCGCTTTCTCCAGGGCCGAGAGAGCGTGCCTGATGCCCTGGCTGGCCAGGTATTCCTCGAATTCTGCCTCGGTGAATTGGGGCCCATTATCCGAGACCAGGACATCTGGTAGGCTGTGGGTGGCAAACAGGCCCCTGAGTGTCCTAATGACCGTCTGGGACGTTGTGGTGTTCATGGTGGCTATTTCTAGCCACTTTGAGTGGGCATCCACAACCACTAGGAAGGTGTGTCCTAAGAACGGCCCAGCCAGGTCAATGTGTAGCCTTGACTAAGGGCCTCCAGGTGGGTTTTCCCAATTTGTGGGGGGTGATTTTGGGGGAGCAGCTCGTGACTGCTGGCAGGGTTGGCAGGTGCCAACCCAATGTTGGATGTCCTCATCCAAACCAGGCCACCACACATAGCTCCTGGCAAGGCTCTTCATCCTGACCATCCCTGAGTGGCCCTTATGTAATGTTTCTAGGACACCCTTTTGCAGGCTCCTGGGGATAACTACCCTGTTCCCTCTCAGCAGGCACCCCTGATGTGCTGTTAATTCCTCCCTTATATTTTGGTAGTGCCTGAATTCCTTCTCCAAGGTTCCCTCAGGCCATCCTCTCAATGCCCAGTTTAGCACTTTCCTGACCACTGGGTCTCGGGCTGTGTGGCTAGCTATCTCCCTGGAGGTGATGAGGTCCTGCTGGGTGCAGTCAATGAGGAGGACGGTGTCCTCGGTGTCCCCCTCGCCCTCTGACCTTGGTAAGGGGCAATGGCTCAGTGCGTCAGCGTGGGATAGCTGTGAGCCTGGTCGGTGGATGAGCGTATAGTGGTATGCTGCCAATGTAATCGTCCACCGTGTCATTCTGGGTGAGAGTGCCTGTGGAGTGGGTCTGCGCCCTGCAAGTATCCCTAGTAACGGTTTGTGGTCTGTTACTAGGGTGAAGTGCCTGCGAAACAGGTACTCATGGAACCATTTGATTCCCGCTATTAAAGCCAGGGCCTTCTAGTCCAGCTGGCTGTAATTCCTCTCCGGTTTGGTTAGTGTGCAGGAGTAGAATGCTATGGGGGCTTTGTCCCCGTTAGTGAGCTTATGGCTGAAGACTGCCCCTACTCCGAATGGCGAAGCGTTGCATGTTAGGAGGACCGGGAGGGTAGTGTTGTATCTCATGAGGAAGGTGTCCTCCGAGAGGAGGTCCTTGACCCCATTGAATGCCCTGTCCTCTTTGGCTCCCCATGACCATGGTGTTTTGCTCCCCAATAGTTTGTGTAGTGGCTCTGCTATTGCCTTTCCCTTTAAGAACGTGTTGTAGAAGTTAAGCAGACCCAGGAATGTCTGGAGCTGAATCCTATTCTCAGGTTTGGGGGCTTCCCTGATTGCCCTGACCTTGTCTGCCATGGGGTGGATCCCCTCCCCATCGATTTTATACCCCATCGATTTTATACCCCATATACCCTATGGTACATTTGTCCCACTTTAGGTGCAGGCCGGCCTTCCTGAATTTGGCTAGGACCCTCCTTAGTCTAGTGACTAATTGTTTTTCATCGCGTGCTGTCACCAGCATGTCATCGAAACACGGCACGGTACCAGGGATCCTTTGGAGCAGTCTCTCCATGACGGTCTGGAATATCCCTGGTGCCACACTGACCCCAAACTGGAGGCGGTTGCACCTGAATGCACCTTTGTGCTTCACTATGGTCTGTGCATCTGCGGTCTCAGCATCCACTGGGAGCTGCTGATAGGCTTGGGCCAGGTCTAATTTCTCAAAAAAATTTCCTGGCCCCAGGGAATGTAGCAGATGCTGGACAATGGGGATCGGATAGGCGCTCGGCTGCAACGTCTTGTTCAAGGTGCTCTTGTAGTCGGTGCAAATCCTGATCGACCCATCGCTCTTAAGCGGGGTCACTATTGGGGTCTCCCACTTAGCGTGGTCTACAGGTTCCAGGATACCCTGTCGGATTAGTTTGTCCAGTTCCGCCTCGACCTTTGGTTTAAGCGCGAAGGGAACTCTTCGCACTTTCAGGCGGATGGGTTTACTGCGGGGTTCAGGGCAAATGAAATAGGGGTCCCCTTATACTTGCCCAGGTCCGAGCTGAAGACATCCAAGAACTCCTGGATGAGGCTGTCGAACCCCTGCGTCTGCACTGTGCGAACTCCCGAGACCCCCAGTCCCAGAGCCCCAAACCAGTCCAGCCCCAGGAGAGTCTGCAACTTCGTCTTGACCACGTAGATGGAGAGGGTTTGGCTGATCTCATGGTACCAGACCCGGACGTTGATGCAACCGAGGACAGGGATGTTGTTTCCCTGGTAGTCGGCGAGGGAAAGCTTGGTGCGTGCGATGTCCTTTTGGTGGAGTTAGGGGTGTAATGCCTTAAGATCGGCCCAGGCAATGATCAAGACTCCAGAGCCCGAGTCGATCTCCATGTCACAGGGCTGGCCGAAGATGTGGACCATGGTCATCAGCTTTTTGCTTGCCGATGCATTGTTGTTCATCAATGTCCAGTTGGTGTCTGCTGATCTGCTGGGGCCCTTGGGCTGCTCGGGCTTGTTTTTCATTGATGACCACTGGGGGGCGATGGCGTGATTGGAGTGATGTTTTTTGTCAGACGAGCTAAGCGAGTGGTTGCGAGCCCGGCAGGCTCGCCCTATATGCCCCTTCTTCCCACAGTTGTGGCACAGTGCTTCCTTGAATGGGCATGCTGTCCTGGTGTGAGCTCTGCCACAGCCCGGGCACTTGGGCCTGGGGTCCTCGTGCCACTTGAATGTTTTGTTCACTCCCTCATCCTCGCTTTGGTCAGAGGATGACTCGGAGTCTGTGTGATTGTGGACTCTGTGGGTCTTTTCGCCGTGACAGTCGTCGTCGTCCGGAATCTTGGCCATCTAAGCTTCCGTGGTGACCGATGTCTCGGCTGTGCGGGCTTCCTCGACTGCAATGACCAGCGTTATCTTGGGGTTGGTGATCAGGCAGCGTTTGAGCCTTTTGTCTCAGAGGCCGTAGACGAACTGGTCCAAGATGGCCTCCTCAATGTCCGGGAACTCGCCGTTCATGGCGATCGCCCTCAGGGTCTCCAGGTAGATGCTGATTGACTCGCCTGGCTTTTGTTTTCTGTGTCTTAGTTCAAAGCGTTTGACGAGCTTGGCTGGTGACGGCATGAAATGCCTTTTCAGCCGCCCAATCATCTCCGGTCATGGGATGGAGTTAGCTGGTTGTGGTGCAGCAATGGCCCTCGCAGCACGGAAAGCGGCTTGCCCACAGTGGCTGAGGAACAGATTCCTCATGAGCTTATCGGGAAGATCCAAAAGTTCGTTTGCTTCGAGGTAGCAATTGTAGCGCTCCATGTATTCCTCCCAGTTTTCCAGTTCTGGCAAGAAGGTAGGGTTGAAAGCATTCTGTCCTTGAAGGTTGGAGGCCATGTCTGCCAGCGATCATTCCTCCGAGCAAGCTGCGGTTTGAATTTCATGCTTCTGCGATCGGTAGGTTGTCGCAATGTGGCTGGTCTCTGGCCGATCAAGCGTTCTTGTCCGTAGTCCTGTGGCCCTCCTCATCGCCAGTATTGTAGCCAATGCTGGGTTCGTAAGGACAAGACAGTGTAGCTCTTGTAACGTTTTATTAGCTCACAGTGAGGTGAATACAACTGGGCTCAAACCGCATGGGCTGCGCTATTTATACTCTATTTGAATTGGGCGCTCTGCCAATCCTGTCCTGGGGATTTCCCGCTCTGGGAAATCCCCTCCCAGATCCTTATATGGATCTAACAGATAGGGTTGTTCCTTTGTTAAATTTTCTCTAGGGTCTTCCTGTGTTCTTTTCCATATCAGAATGACTGTTTTTAGCTCTTTTGTGCTAAAATTGAATTAGAAAAGACTCGGAGCAGTGTGTGGGGGGTGAAAGAGTTCAAAAAACATAACACATCTTTAATGTGATAAATGCTGATTAGGTTCTAAACCAGTTTTTCTCAATCTTTGCAGCTTTAAGATCTCTGTGCTTCAACCCTCAGAAGTCCCCAGCCAGCAGGATTGATCGAAGTCAAGAGGGGAACTGAAAATAAAAATACCATTGAACTATGGGCTGCTTTTCATGGGGTCATCATTTAATTTCTGCTGGGTGAATTTTCTGGTGCTCATTGTCTTGTAAGATGTGATAGGCAGGGCTGGGGTCAGACCTAGTTAGCAGCACTTGCTGTCTGCAGAGTTTACCTAACTGCCTTGTCAAAAATCCCACCAGCTGGTTCAGCTATATTTATTTCTTACATGGCTATTGGCACCATTGCAACCAATCATGCTATGTACTTTTATCCTTATGTTTTTGGTGCATATACTGTACATCTTACTAAAACAAATCCATATTTTCCAAGAATATGGCAGGCAACTTCGCTTAACAATGACACACCATCATTTTGAAGAATATAAACCTTCCTGGCTAAATTGTAGGATTTGCTTTTTATTTAGCTGAATGTTAATTTGTGAAACATTATGTTGGTATGTGATTGTGGCACATAAAAATGCAATAGGTGGCTTATAAGAGAAGAATTGTAAAATGAATACTCAGTGAGATGAGCTCCACAGACGATGCCTATTCTCGAAAGGGATGAAATTTCCTACAAGCGATAAAGAAAGCTGCTAAATGAGGTACACTATCGGCTTTATAGCTTTCTTTAACCTGCTCCTCCCACTGGTGCAGTGTGGTGGGTGTACAACTGTTGCAAGTAGGTGGCACAGCTGTTTCCTTTGACTAGCTTGGTACCTTTGGGATACACACAATACAGTTAATGCTGCAAAATGAAAATGCATTTATACTTTAATAAACCCCTTCTTTGTTATTGGGAGAGAAAAAGAGAGAGGAACAGAAATGCCTGTTTGATGATATCAAGTGGTGCTGCTTATAACATAGTGGTGGCAAAATGTTTGTGAAGAAACGCCAACCATGGATAACGATCAATTTATTACCACTGCACTCAGTGTTAACTTTATAAAGATTTCCTGTGCACCTGTCTGCTGCCATATATTTATCATACATGCATATTTATATGACTTAGGCAACATATGCTTGATGATTTTTGTCGTTTAGGTTTACTACAGTATGGAATTGCAATTTTTTTTTAAAAAATGATTTCAGTAATGAAACTAGCTGAGTTTTGAGGGAAAATATAAATATAAAAATATATCTATGCTAGAACATGAATTGCATATATTCAAAAATAAATGGCATTTAAAATGCATACATATAAAGCATAAAAGCAGAGAGCAATTAGTTATATGACCCAGGAAACAAAGATATTGAGATAAGAGAAAAACTTTAAAGTGGGACAGGATTAAGTTACAATTAGTTCTCTTTAAAGTGAAACTGGGTTACACCCATTCTGAGCTATCTAGCTTGATAGTGGTTAGAACGTAAAAGAGACAGTTTATTGTAGGTTTGTTGATTTAAAGAAAGCATATGATAAAGTGAATAGGCTGAAATTATCCAGTGTTTTAGACAAATACAGAGTTGAGAGTTGGTTGCTAAATGTATCAAGAATAGTATATAACTTTCTAAAAAAAGTGCAAGAATAAATGGAATGCTTGGGGAATAGTTCAACCTTGTATATGGAGTAAGAAAAGGATGTGCAATGCTCCTTGACTGTGTAATGTATTCATGGATAATGTGTAAGGAATATTTGTCGTGACTTTAGAGCTGTGTTGATGGAAATGAGAATATCTGTGTACTTTTTAATGTATATGACGCTGTGTCGTTGACTGAGAATTCAGATGATTTGCAGCAAATGCAAGCTAGAGAAATATGAACACTAATGTTTCAAAGACCCAAAGTAGTTGTGTTTAGCAAAATGTCTATCTCTATAAATTTGCATATCTATCTATCTAATCAAAAAACTTGAGTAAGTACATGAATTTGTGTCTCTTGTTACAATGTTGCTAAAAATAAGAAAAATTGAGAAGTTTTAAGATATGTAATGGTTGCAAAAGGGTTGGATATAATGTGCTCTTTTGCAAGGAAAGATTTGTTCAGAGCAAAAATAGCTGTGGATAGGTACATGTTGCTGCCAAATTGGTTATATCAAGTGAAAATTGGACTATTAAATCAGAAGAAGGATGGAGAAATTTGGAAATTTATACTTACTATGAATGATTGGAATAAATAGAAATTAAGAATGGAATGATGGAATATGATAAATAAGTAGATATATGATAGGACTATAAAAAGATAATGAGAAAAAAAGAATGATGAATAAAATAAGGAAGATCAAGTTACTTGGATAAAATGTAGTAGAATTTAAAATAAAAAAGTGACTGGTGGTAAAATAATAAAGTAAGAAAAGAGAAAGGAAGAAGGGGAGCAGAAGAAAAGAAGAAAAGAAGAAAAAGGAAGATCAAGAGAAGGAAGTAAAGAAGAAGGCAAGGCGAAGAGAAAAGGAAAGCAAGATGTTAAAGATAATAATTTATATTTGATTGTATAGCGTTACCTTGCCATGACTGTTAAAACAAATATGCAAAATAAAAAATTTCTCTACCAAAAAAATGGAAGAAACAAAAAAAGTTAAATACAGTGGAAATGGACTATTTAAGTCTGTTATAGTAAAGATAAGCTCAGGAATGAATTGGTGCTGAATGAGTGGGACTGAGTGGAAGAGTAAATAACCAGTATGGAAATATATATAGGTGGTTTAGTCACAGAATGAATGAGAATCATACTGAATAACAAATATATAAAAAAGAGTGAATAAATAGAGAGGAAGATGAATCATGGACTTTATGAGATGTTTAGAAAGAGTCAATCTCAAAGAAGAAAAAACTATGCATGTTGGAGTGAATGGATGTAATGAAAAGGTATAATGACTGATAATTGTATTAACTAGCTTTAGCTATCTTTTGTTTCCTTTTTCTTATTTTATAACTTTAACTGTTTTGACTTCCTATTTATTATATTTTTCTGCCATCTGTAGGATATTGCTTACCATAAAACAGAATAGTGTGATGGACGTATAAATGTGATCACCTTCAATTTCCAGGATTCCAAATTTTCCTATCCTTTCCCACAAGGAATGGATCAAACCTGGAGCCATATACATGTGAATCCCCCCATTTTTTTCTTCAATATGAATTATTTTTATGTACTGAGTTGAATATACTGTATGTTATGTATATAAAGTTAAGAAAGAACATAATACCAATATTTTCAGACAAGGTCAAACATCTGTTTCATGGTGTGGCATTCCACTATGTTGCAATCCCACATAGTGCCCACAGTATTAGCACCCTGATTGTAGAGTTGTTTTCCTGTACAATTAGGATTGGTGCCAAGCTTTTTAAAATTTTCAACACTATGAGAAAAATTTGTTGGTTCTCTCAGATTTTTAATTGAATCAATGCAGCTATTTTTGTTGTCTTATTGTTCTGATTTAAGAATTTGTAATCTTATAATTTTATGAATTGTAATCCTATTTTGTGCCTATGTTTTAGAATTATTATATTTACAATGGAAAGTAGGTAGTAAATTCAACATTGTGTTTTGTATAATAGCATTGAGGAAAAAACATAATTTGCTTCCTTTTTGCTCTCCATTCTAACTCTCAAATATCAGATGCCTTGAAATTTTGAGTCCAATGAGTCCTGAGGAGCACTAAGACTACATCCTCCATAGGTTTCTCTCCCTCCCCCAGTTCTCTTTTTGAAATAATACGAACTGGTGTCCATTTCCAAATTGTGTAGATGCATGCTAAACAAACAAAAAGCTTGCCCTAAATCAAGAAATTTGTTTGTACTTCCTTAGTCTACTGAGGATATATTTCCCTGGATGCTCAAGTTTTAGCATTATCAGATGAGGAGAAATATTTTGACTTTTTCCACATAGAGTATAATTTAATAAACTTGAAAGGAAATTGGAATAGTAGTAATGGTAAACCTGAGAATGAACTATGATGTTTTACAGATCAGTAATTTTGGAAATGGACAACAGATTCTCTGGGAAATATATCTTTTGGTTTTCTATTAGATTTAGAATCGATTAATGAGCTTCTGTAATAATATGAGATTTTCCCCTTGGGAACAGGTGAGAATGAAGAAATCCTCACACATTTTTTAAAAAAACCTGTAGCTCCATATTGGTTCTTCTTGCCCTTAAAGACTAAAACCAGCTGCCTTATTCATATAATATATTTTAAAAAGTTACATTACTCTAACACATTTTCAAATATCATACTTTTTCTGGTACACAGTCCAAATATTTTATATATTTCTTTTTTAATTCAGTTTTTTTAAAATAAAATAAATGCTCATTTCATCTTTTTTTGTATTAGAAAAATTCACACACCTACACAAACGCAATGGTGAGCTTTTTACAGCTATTTCTTTTAACACGTTTACTTTTAAAACCATTTCTCTAAATAGTATAAACTTTTTATTCATGTATTATTTTTGTTTATTTTTATTTCATTTATGTATCATTCATGTAATCTGTTAGATGTGGTGATTCAAGGGTTCGCAGAACAAGATGAAGCCAGTTCAAGTGCAACGACTTTTATTTAATACAAAGAACAAACGGAACAAAAGCGAACGTGGCAGTTTGACAGCTCCTTATAAGGGAGTTCAAACTGTTAGCTTGCCAATCAGCAACTGTGGGCGTTCCCAAGGCTGGGGAATGCCTGTTAGTATGCAACAATTATTAATATTCAATTAATTGTCACCATCATCATAATCATAGTCATCATCACCACCATCATCATAGTCATCACCATCATGCCAATGTCCAGTAGCATACTTCTAATGAAGAAGGCCTGTAGATATGGAAGTATGCTGATCTCCCTCTTGCCTTCAATTATCAAAAACAAAGCCTAATAAGATTCATACCGGAGGAGCAGTGTGGGATAAAGAGAGAAAATGAGGAAAGAACCACCAATACTGCTACTATTACACAACTACTATACCTTGGGTACAAAACATTTGAACTGCTTCTAGGTGGCAGCAAAGGTGACTTTTTTGTCATCTATTGGTTATCTACATTTTGACCTACAAAGAACCTTCTTCCTTTCTTCTGCTATTTCTCAGTTTCCAGAATGGTGGAGCTAACTAAGAAGTTTGTTTTGGGAATTATAAAGCTCCCATTATGATTTAATTTCCAGTAAAAAATAGACCTGGGATATATTTTGATCTTGATTGGTTTATCTTGACATTTATGCTACATATTACTCAAATTCTCTCTCTCAGCGGATGTTCAGTGTATTTTAGACATTAAACTCTTTTGAAACTTGATTGCAAAGCAAGCATTTTCCACTGTTTGGTTTCCTTTGCAAATTTTTTATATAGTTCGACAAGTAAAATCAAAAGTAATCTTATAAGGGACAAGAAATCTTAGTAGAATACTTCATATGCAATACAGACAAACATCTAACAAGAACCCCTCTGTGAGGGAAATAAGGGGTTAATAAATATGAAATATAAATAAATAAAATAAAAGAATTCAAATATTTTGGCTTGTGTCAAAATATTGGATAACTGGTAGAAAATGGTATATTGGTGAAATATAGTCAATTTCACATCCTTACTCTCTTTATAAACAAAGCATAACCTTGCAGCAAGATTGGTGGCAAAAAATTTAATATATGAATAAATAACCTTGTTTTCATAATCTTTTTTTTTTATAAATTATTTAATATTTTTATTAAGTTTTTGGTAATACATATAACATATAACATATACACAGATTCACACTTGTGCTATACAAAAAGAAAGGAAGATTTGGTTCTTCGGATATGTCCTCATGTTTGCCAAAATCCACGTTCTCGGG
>JANHFO010006386.1:23900-39783 GCA_032468095.1 Pareas carinatus | reverse complement strand
TATAGGATGACACACAGGTGTGACTCTAAAAGGTTCTTTTCAAAAGACAACTGGACTTTCTTGGTTTTTTTTCTTGAAAACATTTTGCTTCTCATTCAAGAAGCTTCTTCAGTTCTTTGAAGAAGAAGCTTCTTGAATGTAAAGTGAAATGTGTTCAAGAAAGTCCTGTTGCCTTTTGAAAAGCACCTTCATGGCAACCATGGTCTGAATGAGTGAGAATTTCCATTGACAGCTTCTGAATCCTTTCTAGTTCAATTTTAGAAAGCTAGTGATTCCATCTCCCCATCATTCAGGATTGTAACTTGCAAACTAAGTTTATAACTTCAGAGCAGATTCTCTGCTTCAGGCCAGTCAGTTTCCTCATCTGTTGATAAATGCATAGAGAAGGATATCAGAGCAAAGATGCTATTGAGTTAGAGAATAGAATCTGAGCTGAAATAACATTCTGCCTTTATTCTAAGGAATATTCAGTAAATATTTCAAATAAGACAATGCAAATATTTCTTGAAATACTGTTCCATTCCAAATCAAACTTTCCCAAAGAGCAGAATTAGAGCTTTCCTTTCCTAGTAAAAGTATCTGTC
This sequence comes from Pareas carinatus, assembly GCA_032468095.1. Lineage (NCBI taxonomy): Eukaryota > Metazoa > Chordata > Lepidosauria > Squamata > Pareidae > Pareas > Pareas carinatus. Next base: position 39,199 of record JANHFO010006386.1, on the reverse strand, counting down.
ATTTTTTCCCACCCGCACATAACCTGTCTTAGAAGATAGACAGTTCAAATGCTTACATTTAATTTAACAGCGAGTATTCCTATGAAACTATATAGAATTGCAGTCTTAGACAACTTTTGTTGTTCCAGCTTATAAACTCACGGCAAATGGAATTTCCTTACTATAACTTCCAAACAACAGTAGCATTTCTATGTGATCTCTCTGCGCTTGCTCCATTGTTTCTGTAGAATGTGTTAACCATTGTAAGAGTGCAGACTATTGCATTATGGGCACTAGACTGGATTTGAAAACAGAGGTTCTAAGTCTTCTGAGAGTGATTCCAAAAGATAAGAAAACAAATTCAGCATGAAGTTATAAAAGGGAAACTCCACTGGAAGCCACAGAATTACTACACTACTAAGATAAGGTAGCAGAGATCTAAATTGTAAATGCAAATCCTCCTGATCTTTATTCGTTATTTACTGATTGCTTTGAATATATTTTATACTACATAAAAAAGTAGTCTTTCCTCACCTACATTGTGTTGCTCCACTTAAAGCGCTGTTCTCCCCTACCTTCCACTTTTGAAACTAAGAGAATGATTGTCCTTGTGGGCCAGTAGCCATGGTTGCAGACACTTGATCTGTTTATTCCACCTGAAAATCTCTGACCTCTGCATTACCTGTGTAAGAAGAAGAATAGAGCAGTGGAAACACATTGACACAAGATTCTCCCTTTACTTGGAAGACAGCTCTAGACATGGGAAATTTGAATTAGAATGGGCAAGCATGCCCTTTGGGATCCAACTACAGTTCCTTCTGGTTTCCTCATTTCAAAGGCAACGGGTTCCTCCACCCCATCCCTGCCCAGGCTTTCATTGATGGCGACCAGAGTTGTCAATTATATCAGCCTGGTCATTTACGTTTAAGCCACCTCCTCTCCTTTACAAGAAGGAGAAATCCGCTCTCTTTTTCTGTGTGGCGTTGTGTTTTCTCCTGGGCAGAGAAAGCTCATGCCCATACTAAAACCACCTGAATTCTACCTTTGTAGAAGACAAATGAGCAAAGGTTCATGTGCTGGGGAAGCAGATCATATGCTTTACTTGTCACCCGATGAGACTGTCATTTATTCTCACACGGATGGGAAACGGTGGCAGGATTTTTCTTGCCCTCGAGATCCTGCAGTAAGGAAAGTCAACGGCAGCAGAACTCAAGTCATTCCAAATCCAAATCTATTGCTAATTCATATTTTACTGTTATTGTGCAAACATGTACAGGCTGGTGAAACCTGAGTTAATGAAATATACACGATGAATGTGTTTTATGATTATGAATGGATCTTATGACTGTAATCATTGATTGCCAATTACAGCCTTATGATTGCAATCACATTTTGTCAATTGTAGCTGTATGTAGGTATAGAGCATGGACACCGGAGACCAATTCCTTGTTTTTGTCCAGGGACACTTGGCGAATAGATTCTAATTTTAATTCTATATAGTGTTCTTCTAATGTGCGATAGCCAAAGTACAGGTAGTCTCTGACTTATGACACAACCAACCTCAAAATTTCCATTGCTAACCCGGGCAGTTGTTAAATGAGTTGGGCGCCCATTTCACAACCTTTTTTTGCCACAGTTGTTAAGTGAATCCCTGCGGTTGTTAACTGAATCACTTGGTCATTAAGCAAATCTGGCTTCCCCCATTGACTGCCTGTTGGAACCCAGTTACAAATAGTGATCACATTTCCCCAGGAGAGTGCAACTGTCACAAACACATGCCAATTATCAAAGGCCTGAATTCGGATCATGTGACCATGGGGATGTTGCAAGGTTTGTAGGGGTGGAAAAACAATCATGGTTTACTTTTTTCAGCATTTCAAACAATCACTAAATGAAGGATAGTTAAGTCATGGACTACCTGTGTTGTGGCTTAGCATTAGATTACTAGAGTTTCCCAATCTTGACAACTTTAAGGCAGGTGGACTTTAACTCCCAGAATTCCCCAGCCAGCATGGCTGGCTGGCGAATTCTGGGAGTTGAAGTTCACCCGCCTTAAAGTTGTCAAGATTGGGAAACCCTGGACTACACCATGTTGAACTGTAACAACCCCTCCCCATTTTGGCATAGTCTAGGAAATTGCAAATTTATCCAAAGTATTCTGATAGTCCTCAGTTAAATATGGCAACCATGGTTTTATTGCTTCTCACTTGTTAATCCTATGTATTCTCATGAATTAATAAAAGGCATTAGAAAGACATATGTATGAATAATGGAAGATACAATGCTATTTCATTGGAGAAAATTTGATGAAACGTGTTCTGGGGAAAAGTGTGTTGTCCATCTGAAAATACATTAATATTTGTATTAAAGTATTTCTAGTTTGAGAATGTTTTTATTATTTTGTATATGTGACAAAATGAAACCAAATGTTTAGCTTATACATGGCATTGTTAGATTGTATTTGATTTTAAAAAACTGATATTTAATTCACTGGCAGAGGGCAAAAATGAAGAAAACAAGGTTTATTTTAGCAAAATAAATTCTATTTGTTTATCAAATCTTGGCAATAGACTGACATGCTGTTCCTTGTACATTAGGTTAGAGTTAAGTACAATAATTGCAAATCACGCAAAATATGATTCGGATCAGAAGTTTTTGCATCCTCCTTTACTATACTTACTATACATATTCATACCATAATATTTCTCAAGAATTCGTGGCAGTATTAAATAAAAATAACCTGATTCAAAAACTTAAATCTGATTTTGTTTAGATATTCCAATGAAATTGTGACATCAATTCAGATATCAGAATCAATAGATCTGTTTTTGTACATGTGGAGAAACATCTGAAATTGCTCAGCTTTTGAACAATTTCAAAATTGACTTTTGAATTGACTTTGACTTTGAATTGACTTTTAATTGACTTTCTGATATGACTTAATTGCCTTTAAATTGCATCTGTACACCGCCGTCCTTCGGGAGAAGGGCGGTATATAAATTTAATAAATAAATAAATAAATAAATAAATCTGTGAATTGAATTTTTACACAGCCCTAATATAAATACAGGAAGCAAAAAGAGTTATGATGTAGCAGATAAGGAATTGATATCTTTTGACTTTGGATTTTTTTAAAAAAAAGTGAGCTACGGACAAGGCAATATGAAGAGATGTCAACTAATTGCAAAAGAGTGAATGATAAAATCAGAGCAAATATATAAATCTTGTCTTTGAATAAGCGAAACCTTTTTCACCTTTTTGGGTTGGTCACAGATACTTGAAAAATTACATGGCATAACTGAGCTTCTCTTTTTAAAAAATAAACCTCTGCTTGAATTCCAAAGATGCAATTGTCTCAGCTGCCTCTATATCTTAGCCAGGGTTTCCCAATCTTGACAAGTTTAAGGCGGGTGGACTTCAATTCCCAGAATTCCCTAGCCAGCATAACTGGCTGGGGAATTCTGGAAGTTGAAGTCCATCCGCCTTAAACTTGTCAAGATTGGAAAACCCTGTCTTAGTCCATCACTTCACTTTTTTGTTATATACAAAATGCTACTGGAGTAGGTAAAATTATTCTGCCTCTCAGATAAGAAAGCTAATAGAAATTATGGCTATATAAAACTCATGGTTGGCAGAAGCAGTGGAAAATCTCCAGCCTGATAATTTGGGACAGAACCAGAAACAAACTGGCAGAACCCAGTTCTATTCCCAAATTAAAACTGAATGAACTTCTAGTTGTTCTGATTTTTAATGAAAGGTCCAAAACACTTTCAAAACATGTGTATAATAAATAAGTCTCATGCTCATCCATAAGCAAAACACAAAACCCATCTACAGTATATTATTTATTTATTTATTTATTTGTTTGTTTAGACTTATATACCGCCCTTTTCCCGAAGGACTCAGGGCGGTGTACAGAAAACATGGGGAAAAAAAATTCCACATTGAACTTTAGAAAACTATTTACAAAATATGGGATATGGGGGAAGGGAATGGGAAGGGGGCATATAACAGTGATGACGAACCTATGGCATGCATGCCACAGTGGGCATCCAGAGTCCTCTCTGTTAGCATGCAAGCTAAGTTGCCCCAACATCACCCCAGAGCTGAGCATGCTCAGAAAGAGAGTAGCACATGCTCTGAAAGAGAATAGTGGCATCGGGCAATAACGTCACAAGCTGCAACTCATTAGCTATGACTAGTCTAGGCACTCAGTGCCTAAAAAGTTAGCCATCACTGGTATATAAGAAGCTCCTGTTGTGTACTTGGGGGGGCGAGGGATAAACGGAGACCAGAGCCACGTAATAGCAACCATTGTGTGTAACTGAGACAAGTAACTAAAGACCAGCTCCCACTTATAACGGGGTTTGAATTAACCTGCCCTAGCGCGGGTGACCAATATTCCAGCAGAGCACTTCCATACTGAGTTCTCATTGGAGCGTATTGAGTTGGCAATCTGGCCAATCACAGTCTGTGGGTTTCCCACACTGCCCACGTGGGACACAACATCTCTTCCCCCACCCGCGGCAGTGGGTCCTGCGACTTCCTCTGTGAAATCCAAGTATCACCACTTGGATCTGGCTGAGGAATTCTGGGGTTTGAAGTCCACCCGCCAAGTTTGGGCCAAATGGCCAAGATTGGGAAACCCAGAATTCCCTTCACAATTGCAGTACACGACATCCTCAACTTACAACCACAATTGAGCCCAATATTTCTGATGTTACGTAAGTAGTTGTTAAGTGAGTTTTGCCCATTTTACGACTTGCTTGCTATGGTTGTTAAGTGAATCACTGCAGTTTTCAAGTTAGTAACACAGTTGTTAAGTGAATCTGGCTTCCCCGTTGACTCTGATTGTCAGAAAGTTGCAAATGATAATCATATGTCCCAGGGACACTCCAGCCGTCATAAACACATGCCAGTTGCCAAGCACCCAAATCTTGATCACATGACCAGAGATGCATGCTGCAATGGTCAGAGATATGAAAAAAGTCATAAGGCTCTTTTTTTGGTGTCATTGTAAGTTAGCTAAATGAAAGGTTGTTAAGGCGAGGATTACCTGTAATTGCAAATACACTGCTAAGAAGAGGCAGTGAAAGAGCCCACTCACACTCTAATACTCTGGGACTACATCAATAAAACACATATCGTCTTTGGCATGAAAATAAAATAAATGCCTTTTAAAGAACACAATTTGAGGAAGTGAAACACAGAATTCTATGTAAAAAAAGAGAAAACACGGGGATTAAATCCGTAGGGCTACTCTGGCCAAATTCCAACCACAACAACAACAACAGCAACAACAACAACAACAACAGCAACAACAGCAACAACAAGAACACTGTTTGTCATTGCACTGTTTCCTCTGTCAACAGTACTGAATAACTCAGGCCATGGATAGTGGATGCGGCAGTGCCCTGAGACAGCACAATAGAAGAGAAAGAACTGGAGAAGATCACAAAATACAAAGACTTACAAATAGGAATAAAACGACTCTGGCAAAAGCGAGCAAGGGTAGTCCCAATAGTCATAGGCACCTTAGGTGCAATCCCAAAGCAACTGGAGCACCATTTGAACATCATCAGCATTGAGAAATTCAGTCAGTTACAAAAGGCAGCCTTAGTGGGAACAGCTTCCATCCTCCAATGGTATCTGTAACACCATCAAACATTTGCATCTGCCTCTCCCAGATCCTTGGTATGGACCCGATAGGTAGACAGAAACGCCAAATCCAGTCTGAACATTGGGCAAACTGTGAGATGAACAACAACAATAATAATAATAATAGCTAATTTTATTATTTAGTCAAGCATATATGAGAAAAACAAGTATAAGTAGGAACATACTATATAAACATAAAGGTATAGACAGGTATAAGCATATGCATAATAAATGAGTACGAATAATTGGGGACAGTAGGACAGGGATGGTAAGCATGCTGGTGCGCTTATACACGCCCCCTTACAGACCTCTTAGGTATGGAGTAAGATCCATGGTAGATAGCTTAAGGTTAAAGATTTGGGGGTTTGAGGATGTAACAACAGCATCAGGTAGTGAGTTCCAGGCACTGACCACTCTGTTGCTAAAGTCATATTTTCTGCAATCGAGTCTGGAGCTGTTCACTCTGCGTTTGTATCTGTTGTTAGTCCGTGTATTGTTGTGGTTGAAATTGAAGAAATCATTGATAGGTAGAACATTGTAGCAGACAATTTTGTGTACTAAGCTTAGGTCAGACCATAGGTGGCATAGCTCTAAGTTGTCTAAATCCAGAATTTCAAGCCTGGTGGCACAAGGTATTCTACTGTGTGTTGAGGAATGGAGTACTCTTCTTGTACAATCTGGTGAAGATTTTATATGCCCTGGCTTGCAGTTCAATATTACCAGAGAAGAAACTTCTCAAAATTAGGTTAACAACTCTTAATGTCTTTTTGGCAATGCTGTTACAGTGAGCACTGGGGCTTAGATCTTTTGAAATGAGTACTCCTAGCCACACCATCAGCCTGTTGCCTCATAGTAAATCAGGTAATTAAGAAACCCCAAGAAAGAAAGAAAAGCCTTTATTGGCTATGAGTTCTCCCCGAAGGAAGCCACTTCAATACCTGTTCTCTCTTCACTTTAAGGCGCACCGATAGGGACGGGCAGACCGGATGGGGCTACTCTAAGTCAGGTTCGAAGCATTCTGGGACAGAGTGACTGCCAGCCCTAGGCATCCTGGTTACATTGTCATCCAGAGCCTCTTCATTCCCATCACCAAGTTCTGGTGTCACAGAAGGATGGCCCCCTGTGGTCCTGCCAAGTTCCTTGCTGTCAGAAGGCTAGGACCTGGGCTAATTCATTGCAGTGAAGTTTAATTAAACTGCTCCAGAGTTGTTTCCCTGGCAAAATAAGTGTGGGAAGAGAATGTGGTGTCAAAAGAGACATGCCCCTTACTGTGGTCTCTGTATTGTTATACCACAACTAATATATTGTGGGAATTCCCATGGAGTCCATGATAAACTGTATTATCAGCTTCCCTAAAGTGGGCGTTTTACCAGCGTAGGTTACTACTGTAGCTCACAATTCCATTAATCCTCCTAATTTATTGTATTAGGGCTGTATGTGAGGTCTGCTAAATTCATTGAGCTCCCTTTCATCTTGATAAAAATGCTTGTTTTTCCTCCCAGATACAGACAGTTATTATTTCAAAGCGACTTGCACAAAAAAACGCAATTATGCCCTGGGAAATATAAACAACATTTGACATGTTGTCTGCCATAAACCTGAAAGATTTTATTAGATCTACTAACTGCTGTAATATACACATCCCACACATTGAATTTTTTATTTAATTCTGGGTTTATAGGATATTTTATAAATGCAATTATTGGGGAGAGTATGTCTATTTTATGTGTACATACTCTCCATGCATACATAGCACACAAAATGCAATAGAAATGCATGCCTATAGAGCAAACACTGTGCCTGTGAGACTAGCAAAGATATAAAGATAAAGATAATAATGAATATGAAACCATAATATTACTAAAAGGAATGATTTGTTTTGTTATTTGTTTCATGGAATTGTTTTCAACCAAAATTCCAACCAGCCATTTTGCAAAAGCCTACAGTAAGTATGTATATGCAGTATGTAAGCATGCATGTATGAATGAATGTTGATAGGTGTGCCTACACATACATAAAACTGAGCCTTAATGAGTAGATGCAGACATTACATTGAACCAGAATAAACAAAACTGCATTGATTCACACATAATGAGTGAATCAGGCTTATCTGCCATAGGGTCCTTTATGGGCATTATAAGCTCCACAGCTCCACTCAAACAAACAATTATTTATTTAATACTTATTATTTTTCATATTACTTAAACTGCAGCTCTCCCCAAAAGGGGACTTTGTACAATATAATATAACCAATAAATAAAACAATGTAAGAAATTAATATTAAAAATTAAACTAAGTTTTAAAAATTATAGTATAATGATAATGAAATATCAAAAGAGAAAAAGTTCTAAAATGGTGGATTATTACAGGCAGGGAGAGCTCTCAAGGGGCCAGCCAACCCCACAGTTGCATGATTCTCTGTGCCTTTCAGAGCAGATGATGAATGATCTGAATTAGAATCTTTTAATATTGCAGGATGCTCTGGTCAAACTGCAGATTGTGTATACTCCGAACCTGTTAGGATGGTCCTCCTTAATACCAGATAGAAACTGAGGGTTTTCTGAAATTACTGATGAATTTCTCAATATTTTGTGGGAGAATTGTGTCTTGTGTCTGATCAACTTCTACAATAATGAGTCAACCAAAGCATTGGACAGAATTATTCTCATGAGAATTTTCTTCAGTATAGGATTCTGGGGCTTTATTGGTTGATCGAGGAGCTTCAAGAAAAAAAGAAAAATAGAGCAATAACCTGAGAGTTAATGGGAAAAAATAAGAAAGCATGGACCTACATGTAGCTTATATCTACGTCATCATGGATTTTGAAAATTTTAGAAGAAAGGTCAAAGCTCCAGGGCCCTGGAGAATCTGGCAGTATTCCCATCATTTCTTCCAGTCATGTGAGAAGTTCAGAAGGGAGTGGGAAGTAGAAATTGTATTGCAGATGAGTAACTGGATGGATAAATTGATTTATAAGAAGTTTGGTTGCTGAAGCTATTGTCTTCATTATTTAGATGATGGACTGCTTGTCTGAGGTAGTCTGCATATTATAAAGTCAGCTGAAAATAGTTTGACCAAAACTTCAGCAGCTTAATTGGAAGAGTTCAAACTGAATCCCAAGGAAGATAAAAATGAAAACCTTGAAACAAGAATCTCATATAAAACTTATTCTATGGCTAAAAAGAATGTTATAAAGTTCATGGCTGGTTTTTTTTAATACATTAATACTCAAGAGTGCTGGAAATAAGTAAGATGAATCTGAACTCTCTCTGTAGAAGATACCATTTGTTTAAAAGGATCAAGAAACAATCAAAAGGGAAAATGTGTCGTATTTTTAAAAAAAATATACATTGCTGATTAAAAATTCAAATGAATGAACTTGCCAATGTTTCATCTGAAACATCTGGCTTAAAATAAGTGGAGGAACAGATAAAAAGCAATACTATTGATGTTTGCTATCACCCTACCAACCAAGAGAAAATATGAAACTATGGATGATATCTTCCAAAAGCAAACTGAAGATCTTTTGAAGAGATATAAAGACAGTGATGGAAGAATTGAATCACTCTGACATCTATTAAAGAATAAACTCTGGCAAGCGTTGTTCTTCCATGAAATTTCTGACTTGCCTTGCTAACAACTTTCTCCTTCAGAGACTGGAGGAAAGCAGAAGATGAACAGCTCTCCTTGATGTGAAACATTTAGAATCAAAATCAGAATATGTTTTGCCAAGTGTGTCTGGACACACAAGGAATTTGTCTCTGGTGTACCTGCTCTATACCTACGTACATACAATAAGCAAACTGTGACTGCAATCATAAGATACATTCATAATCAAAGTACATTCATCTTGTCATGTACATACAAGCTGCCATCGACAAACTGCAATCTTAATCATGAATACAATCACAATCACAAAGTATAGAACAGGGAAGATAGGTTGAAAAAGTAGAAGCAGCAAAATTACAGATCAGAATCAGAATTTGTATTTTGCCATGTGTGTCATGCCTAATCATGATCATTTGTATCTATAGGCATAATCAATTGTGTATATAAGCATAAGATACATTCATAGTCATAAACTACGTAACATTCATCATGTCATCATTTTATAAAGTGCAGGCATCATGTCACAAAAACCATTTCATTCTGTCACAAAGGACACCTTCCACATTAACACTGTCCTGTGAGGTAACTGGTAAGTAGGTTGATGACATGAGGGAAGAAACTGTCCTTATGTCTAGTTGTTTTGGTTTGCATCGCCCTGTAGCGGCATCCAGAGGGAAGAAGTTGATGGAAAATTTCCTCATAACGCTGGAGTTCTTGACCTTAATGGAAACTAAAGCAGAGCATAGGCAAGCAGGGTTATTTAGACAAGAAAGGTTCATGGCAAAGTAAAGTTGGATGGGGGTTCACAAAAAAAGAGATCTTAGAAATATACAGGTAGTCCTTGACTGTTCAGAGTTACAACGCACTGAAAAAAGTGACTTATCATTGTTTTTTACACTTACAACCATTGCGGCATCCCCATGATCATATGATCCAAATTCGGATACCTGGTAACTGACTCATATTTATGCCGGTCGCAGTGTCCCAGTGATCCCTTTTTCATGTGATTCCCTTTTGCGGCTTTCTGACAAGCAAAGTCAATGGGGAAGCCAGATTCACTTAGCAACCATGTTACTAGCTTAATAACTGCTAAGTAATTCACTTAACAACTATGGCAAGAAAAGTCATAAAATGGGTCAAAACTCATTTAACAAATGTTCCACTTAGCAACATACATTTTAGGCTCAATTGTGTTTGTAATTCGAGGACTATGTGCAATTACAAAAAAAAATCTGATGAGAAAGAAAACAGTAAAATAAGCCAACATGGCCACAAAAAAATCCTTTGTGAAGATCTGAAAATTTAAAAGGAACATTTACAGGATATGAAAATACAGCTAGGTCACAGAAAAATACCACAGAAATTAGTCGAGAACTGCAAACCTGACGTCAGAAATACAAGAGCTCAGCATAAGCTGGGGCTAGTGGAGGGTGCTAAGAATAACAAAAAGGACTTTTTTTTAGACATGTTCAAAATAAAAGAAAAAGAAAAGACTCTGTTAGCCAGCTGCTCAATGAAGAAAGCAAACTTTTTAACAAAAGAAAATGCAGAGCAACTAAACTCTTATTTTAGTTTCAGAATTTTCCGGCAAATGAACTATATATTTCAAATGATCAAGGACAAGATTTCATTGAAATCATTGACAGCAAATTGGCAGACTTTATAATTTGGTATTTAAAAGTACCTTAAAATGCAACTTAAAATATATAAGCAATGTAGCATTTGTACAAAGTCTGATTAAAAAACAGTTTTAGAGATGTGTAATATATCGAAACTAAATTTTTTATATACTTTTCCACACTAGTCTTCTCTGTGGTTGCCCCAAGATGCTGCCTCCAAAGGGAGACTTAAGTGCTTCACTTAGGGTATTCTGAAGACTTTGCAAACCATATTATTTCAAAGGACACTTGGCTTCTAGTAGATGAACATTAGTATGTTAGATTTTGACCAGGCCTTTAGTGAGAATTGTTGGGAGGGATTATATATTTTATGTGCATGTGCTTCAGCAGAGGATATATCCCTTTTGTTGCAGAAAGTTTATCCTAAATAGCATAAGTTTGTACTATAGAAATCAAATTCTTGGAAGAGTAAAGCCTTGACTTGAAGCAAACTATGTTTAGGCGAAAAGAACCTGAACATGTGTGGACATGTTCAGCATATTTTTACTAGGAAGTAGGCAAAGATCAAGTCAGTTTAGTCTAGCTGGTGCTGGACTAGAAGCTAGGAAACCTACATACTTCCATAAGAAAACTTCATGGACTTGTCCACGTATTTGCCTAGAGTCAAGTCTGAAGAAACAAGCATCAACAATAGTTGAAGTATAGAAGGAAAATACCCTGAGGATTTGTCATAAAATCCAAAAGGTAATCAACGATCCACAGTCTTACAAGGGATCCATTGAAAAGGAAGTGAAAAGGCAAAAGAAGCATCTCTCTGTACTACTTTTAAATACAAATCACGTTTGGGTTCAGCTATGTGGATGCAAGAAACTTCAGGACCCAGCAATTGTGTTGAAAATTTATCCAAACATTTTGTATATTTACTCATGCTCTTGAGAGACACGACACAGAGGTCAGCAAATGTCAATAACATTTTAATTGCTAAAGGATTTTTTTACAAAGCCACTTGGGAATGGCTAAAACAGGATACTGTTTATTCTTGGCTTTTCTTTATGAACTCTATTCTTGCCTGTACACCTGATAGTTGCTGTGCATACAGATAGGGTCTTAACAATAGCAACCTGACATTTAAGCATTTTACCTGCTGCACAGGACAACCTGCTTGTGCTTTTAAACTTGCTTCTTGGGCCAAATGCAAAGGAACCACTGTATAACTCTTTGCTTATCTACTGTACTTGAGTCGGCATAGTTAGTGCCTGGACGTGTCAGGTATCACCTAGGGATTCAAGCAACAGCCTTCTTACATTCAATGCAGTCCTATGAACTGCACTGTATTGCCTTTTCTTTGAAGGCAGGCAGTTCACTATAATACCACCCATCTCATTTGTCCTAAAACATACAGTTTTACACTTCCCTGCACCTGCACCAGCCTTTAATAATGGTTTAACTCTTCTGTTTTTGTTCTATTGGGATCCCATTGTCCTAGTATCCCTTTAAGAATACAGAGGTATGTGCTTGTAGGTTCTGGTGAAATGCTTTGCTATAATATCTAGTGTTTGGTATAAAGTTCCTTTAAGAAAATTCAGAAAAAAAAGATTTCTTCTTAAACATATCCTTTATGGATAAGTAATGATGACCAGGATGATCCTCTCAAAAATTGTTTGGAATCAGTGAGATGGATTTTACTCAGCATAACTATGCAGATGATTCATATTTTTGTATGGAACAGCATTTCCATACAAAAGAGCCATGGTGGTGCAGTGGTTAGAATGCAGTATTGCAGGCTAACTCTACCAGCTGCCAGGAGTTCAATCCTAATGGCCTCAAGGTTGACTCAGCCTTCTATCCTTCTGAGGTCAGTAAAATGAGGGCTAGGATTGTTGTGGGCAATATGCTGACTCTGTAAACTGCTTGGAGAGGGCTGTAAAGCATTACCGGAATGGTATATAAGTCTAAGTGCTATTGCTATTGCTATTTATCAATAACTATGATTAATAGAGATGGCTCCATCTATGGTTTGCAAGATGCTGTCAAACCAGGACCTCAAATATGGTCAAGTTAGAAATCAAGTGATACACTAAATTGTTAAGGAGGTTATTCCGTTTTTTTCCACTTATGGCTGTATTTATGGTTGTATTTTGGGCGATTCTGATATTTATTATTATGTTTTTATATTTGTATATGCTGTTTTCCATTACTTCGTAGCTCAGTCATTGTTATATGCTATTAGAGACACCTTTGGTGAGATGAATGGATATATATATATATCGGGTCTTTTCCCATGTAGAGTGGGAAGTCTCTTGGTGATGTTTCGGCAAGGTCTCACTTGCCATCTTCAGACTGGTGCTTCTGGCTTCTTGCTAGTCTGAGCAAAGTGTGATCTGAGTTTTCTTTTATCTGTAAATACTGGTGGGAGGGTTTGGTGGGCTGGGCTGGTTGGCTGGGTTGTTATTTCCTGATTGGTTGCTGGAGTTGATGTTGGTATAATGGACTTTTGTGTTGGAATGTACTGGGTCATTTGTGTAGTGATTGCTTTTCCATTAGTCTCCTGTATTTTAATGACTTGGGTACTGGGTTGTTTGAGAGTGACCTTGTGAGTTCTTTTGATATGGAGTCCTGGGTCTTGTGCTGTGATCTCTTGAGTCATTTGTGTAGTGATTGCTTTTCCATTAGTCTCCTGTGTTTTAATGACTTGGATGGAAAAGCAAGTAAAAAGTAAAAGTAAAAAGGATTAAAAAGGATTAAAAACTAGATAATTCCTGGAAGTGATCAATTTTATGACAAACAAAAAAATAAACAAGCAAACAAATATGTGGCTAGCTTCCATCAAATTATTGCTAAATAGCTTAATGAAGTATTGCATAAAGGAGACATGCTCTTAAGCATGATGTTCAAGCTCTCCACCCTCCCAATCTCCTGTTAAGTTCCTCTTACTACTTAATATTTCTTTACCCAAAATGTTCATTTTTTAAAAAAAAATCCTTTTGGGAAAAAAACACACAACTATTGAATAGTGTTGTGAAAACTATCTCAATGTAAGCTTTCTGCTGTTGCCTTCCCTTATTTTGCAGTGAATGTTTGGAATTGATCTGCTTTTATTGCAATTATGGACGTTGACCTTAGGCCTGATCTTAGCTGACATAGTTAAAATGGACATGGGGAATAAGTAGTTTCACTGATTGGCCTTATAACTAAGAAGTAAAACAATCTCTTCCACTGTTTGGTAATATAATCTATAGCTACAGACAGAATCCAGAAATTATATCAAATTTATCCTGCTAATTTCTCAGTAAACATGCATGGGAATCTATTACTACTAATAATATACTTATTCAAGGAATGGACTGGAATATTAACTATCTCCTTTCATTATATAAATCAGTGTGCTGTCCATTTGTTCAGTAGTGCTGGAACTCAAGCTGTTGTGTACCAGAAATACTTAATGTAGAATTAAAATATAATTCTCAATGAAATTAATGTCATTTTTGAAAGAAAGAGAACTTGTCTCATGAACACTTTCACTTGGAGAGACTAACTCAATTGCTTTGATGTAAAGGTTCTGTCTATTCTTTTAAATATTCCCGTGAAGCTGTATTGCTCCACTTGTAATAGACTGTTATTGCTCTAGATTGAATTTGCAGAGTAAGGTAAATCTTTTGTGATGTGATTGTTCTGTCCTAAACTCAATATTGTTCAGAAGGTCTTTTATAACTCTCTGGTTTTACGGCAGCAAACAGGACAAATTTTCATTTTTACTCTTTTAGAGGGTTTTTTTTATTCCTTATTTTGAGACCGAAACAGGAGGTGATTGCATGCAACATTCCATGAGGCTTGAACTCTCACTGCACCACAAAAAACATTAGTCAATTGTTCACTGAACAGCGTTGGAGTATTAAAAATAAATATTTTGTGAACGTTATTCTGTTTTCAACCATACTTACCAATATTACTCAAGTTCAGTTAAGAAAGAAAGCAAAACTTTCTTATTTAGTTCAAGCCCAGTTTCAGCCATTGTCTCTCTATAAAGAAAAAAATGGTACAGGTTCAGAATGAGATTGACCTTAGTTATGTTGATGAACTTGATGTTTTCATCAACAAGGCTATTTCACTGGATCCAGACCAACTGCCTTTAGAGGAGGCTAGGTATTTAATGTCAGTGGAGTCAAAGCCATCAATTGTGCATAGATCACTTATAAATGTAAGCATCTAGAATCCGCATTCGATGT
The DNA here is from genome assembly GCA_032468095.1 of Pareas carinatus. Taxonomy (NCBI): domain Eukaryota; kingdom Metazoa; phylum Chordata; class Lepidosauria; order Squamata; family Pareidae; genus Pareas; species Pareas carinatus. The sequence continues at coordinate 24,108 of JANHFO010006386.1, read as the reverse complement.
TTGTTTGTTTTTGTCAACAACGTCTGCCAATTGATTCCAGAATGATCACCTGTTTCTTAAATAATTTTATTTATACCCCGCCCTTCTCCTGAAGGACTCAGGGCGGCTTACAGGCAAATAAAAAACATAGAATATATTTTGGTTTCGTAAGGTCCAAGTCATATGACCAACAAGAGGACAAAATATATTCAAATCTTTAAAGCCCCGT
>JANHFO010006383.1:24524-39266 GCA_032468095.1 Pareas carinatus | reverse complement strand
TTAATATTCAAACTTTTAATAAGGCAGTTATTTTAATCAACTGTAGCTTTAAGTTTTTAAATTACATTTTGATGAATCATTATTACAATTCTGAATGAAAATAAAATACGATTGCAGTTTTAATTTATTTAAAAAACTTGATTCTTCATTATTTCCCCCAAGCATATGAAATGGCTTACATCGTTAGTCCCTAGTTTGTATTAATTGGCTAAAAACAATAGAATTAAGTTACTGGAATTACCACCAGGGATTTCCTCACTTTCTGTGAAAAAGGAAAACAACAACAAAAGGAAAAAAACAGGTGTTGAATGTGGAGTTTTATCATTTATTAGAGAATGTCCCAGGTGTATTGTACAGCTTCCTATTAATCGAAGGGACCTGTCTGATCTCGGACAAGAAATCCAGTGTTGGATTTCTTCTCCTGACCATTAACCATATTTAATACTTAGCATTTTTTTGTTCTGATATTTGAAGCCCAACATATCATTGGTGGAAGTACAGTGCATGGATTAAGACAGATGTTATTTGCAGACTTTAACTTTTCTAGTATGATCTTAAATCATCACCATCATCTTAGTCATTGTCTCTCCAGTACAGGATGAAAGCCTTTACTGCATGTTTCCAACCAATACGGTCTTGAGCATTTCTTTGCCTGTCAAGCCTACAATACTTGCTGATGTCACGGCTCCTTTTTGTTTTAAGGATTTTTTTCTGGATACTTTTTACCAAGTGGAATCCATTCTATGACCGCCATGGTCAACTTGTCATCAATTCTTTTTGCTATGTGATCAGCCCATTTCCATTTCAATTATTTTGCTCTTTTGATGGCATTGCATATTTCCATTTGTTCTCCTTAAATGATCTTAAATGACCTTAAATACAATAATATATTTTACATTCAAACCTTGAATGTTTCAGTTCTTATACTTCCAAATTTTTAATTCACAGCTGAAAGAATCTGGGGTTTATCTGATCATTACAGATATTAGTAAGATATGAGGATTCTTCCATCACCATTAGTACCTATAATTCTGTGGGACAGAGTGATAACTGATGAGAAAGGCTTCACTTTAAGTATTGTGCTTATTCTCAATACATACAAGGCAACAGACACATTATTTTTTCTCCTGGATATGTAACTGTAGTTACTCTGTGGGCATGTAGCTATGATGACTATTACACTATACTTTTTTTCTTTCACAATTTACCAATGTTCCGGTAAGTTTGAATGATTAGATCTTCTTTCATCTCTCAGCACGAATGAGCTAATAGAGGGTTAGGAGATGTATGAAACATCAATGCTATTTATCTGGCAGTCCTATATATGTTCAATGCTTCTCTTTCCTCTACCTTAAGTACTTCTGTGTTTCTCATCAAGCTCATGGGGTATGCATATTCCTGAGAGGGATGAGGGAAGAACATGAGGAATGCATGCCCAGAGAAGATATTCTAAGGAGGGTCTCTCAAGGCATGAAGGTGTTCCCAGCTATCCAGCCAAAGCAGCAGATATATGGGAAGTTGATGGAGGCAAGTAATTACTTTCATAACAATAGAAAAGGCATCAATTAATACTACATAGGACAAGGCAATGTTAAATCATCCCTGCATTTTTTCCCAAGAAAACCACCTGGATAGAAGGTATAACAGTGAGACAAACAGCTTTAAAATTGGCAATGAAGACAATGAAGTGGTGGACAGCTTCTACCTTTTCGGATCAACATTCAACAGCAAAAGAACAAGCAGTCAAGAAATATGTCATGGCCTAGCATATGATAGAGTAGCTATAAAGACCTTCAAGAAGACATTTAGATGCCATGATATGTTTATAGCTATAAAAAGCAATGGTTTTCTCTGAGACACTCCATGCAAATGTATATTGGATCTTGTAAAAACAGGATAGAAAAAATATTGAAGTGCTTGAAATTTGGGGTTACAGAAAATGCCTACGAATGTCACAAGCAGATAAGAAACCAAATAGATCATTAAATAACTCACTAAAGACACAAATGAGTTATAAATTATCATACCTTGGACACTTTATGTAAAGACCTAGCTCTCTGAAGAAGGGTCTAACGTTAGCAAAGGTAGAGCAAAGACAAGAAGAGGACAACCAGCAGCAAGGTAAACGTCAAAGAGTATACTGTTGAAAGTCCTAAAAGATCAGTTTAGGGATAGACTATCATGGAGAAAATATATTTATGTGATTGCTAAGAGTCAGCACTGACTTGGTGGCACATAATCAATTGCATGTTCAATGAACTTTACTTCACTTATTCTTGTGTAACTATTAAATATAACACATAATTTCTGGGTTCACCAATACACCCAGCTTTCTTCACCCTATTCGCTTTCAGAGAAATAGGAAGGACATTCCTCTACATAGTTCTGCATAGGAATAAGAAAAATAATTCTCCAAAATTGGAATAGAAAGAAAAATTCTTTTGTGAAACATTTCAACTTGTACCTATGGTTACTAGTTGTGTGCATGTATCAACCAAGTTACATGATGGCTAAGTGCAATGTATGAATCTGACTCTAGGAAAGCAGAAAGCACTGTCTGATACTCATTTAATTAGCAAGGCCAGGCTAATTACTTCAATGAGTCCTTTGTTTTCTGTTGGAAAGGCATTGCATGAAACTGCCTTCTTGTATCACTTAGAAAAAGTTAAAGCAATCAGCTGTTTCTTTGCCAAGCCAAAAATCTGTCAGATTTTCATTTATCTTCTACACTTTGAGAATTCAATCATCTCCAGTTTCCCGGATGTTGTCTAATGTTATTCAGGACTCCTCAGTCCACTTTATATCTTGTTATGTATCAGGAAATTCAGCATATCTATCATTTTCATCAGCTTGAATTACATGTAGATCATTTCAGAAATTCTAGAAAATTATTGTAGGGTAGCCAATAAACCACTCAGTAGGCTTTCTTATTGATCTATAATTTAAACATACCCATCATTTCACATACTGTTTTCATTTGTAGTTCTCACTTCAAGTAATACTTAAGTGCTAACTTTGTAAACAAGGAATGTGAAAATTTTAAATTGGTTGAAGTTTCTATCTGCTTGTTGCATATTTATGATGCAACCAATATCCAGTAATCGACTTGTGCAAGGCAGATAATTTCTCAAATGATTTTGGCAACCCATTTTATACCTATCTTAAGTTTCATTTGTTACAAACAAACTGATGATTGACATTACTGAAGTTTGTACCATTCTCTACATTTTAACTTTACCAATTATAATGCTTCTGCTATGAAACATAGTCCAAAAATATAATTGCCAATTAAACACCAAGGTCTCCCATACTGATGATGTTAACCTTATCACTAATTGAAATCATTTTGCACATGTCCAATAAACAATTTGCTTTTTCTTGGAAAGTAACTGAAGGTCCTCAACTTGATCAAGAGCCTGACTTTCAGCAGATGGTGTGGTGGTCAAGCAGCAGGCTCGAGGAGTTCCCGAGCCAAACTGCTTGACAACTCATAGACTGGGATGATTCCAAGTCTGGTTCCGAGCTCTAAGTTGCCCCAGAGAGGCAACAAAGAGGAGGAGACATTCTGCAATTTCAGAGAAGGTAGCAACCACCCTGAGACTGGGAAGAAACCCCCAGAAGTCTATGAAGCTAGCTATGGAAACACAGCATCTAGCCACAGATGAGTCAAGGAGCAAAAATGGAGCGGTTTGAAAGTCAAACCGCAAAAGAGGCAAGAAATTGATATACAACCACCTGGGTGAGTCTGAAAAATTCCTACTGCAAAAAAAAATATTACCTGATTAAATAGAAGATTTAAAAAGAAATAAGTACCCAGAAAGAGGAAAAAAATGGCGACTGAATTCAGAAGGGCTTATTAATTAAATTGTCAAATTCCTCCTTTTCACTATTTAGTGAAAAGTATTCCAAAGTATTTGGAAGTGAAATAAAGACTCTAGAAAGAAGAAAATAATTTTGATTAATATTAAATTTTAAAAGAAGGCTATATTTTCATATCTTGTACTGGAAAAGATTTTAATTTAAAGATTTACTGACTTTTAAGTAAAAATGAAAATGGCACCCAGGGTGTGAAAGTAAAAGCCTGACCTTGAAAAGAACAGCTGTGAACTATCTTTTGAAAACCAAAAGTAAATATTTGGACTTACAAGGAAACGAAACTGTGGAACTTTGCTGCAAATTTGAGTAAGTGCCAAGAAGACTCTCTATATAAGAAATAATGACAATACAAATGGGAAAAAGTACTCAAGCAATGTTAATGACATTTCAACAATATTTTGAGAAGCGTTTCCATCAATATTCTGAGGAAATAGAAGCTGATTTTAAAAAGATTCATCAAAAGTTGGAGGAACAAAGAAATATGGTTATACAGAAGCCAAAAGAAAGAGGAGAACTTAAAGAAAGGAGAGATTTAAAAGTGGAGACAACAAAAGAAACCCAGCAAACTTTTGTGGATTGGAGTTTGTCCAAAGTGGAGAGATTTTAAGTAGTTGAGAAGGAAAAGATGGAAGAAGAAATGCAGCACATTTTTTGTGGATTTGAATTTGTTCAAAGTGGAAAAATTTGATTACTATATAAAACTTCAAAAAGTGGAAACTTGGGGAACTTACAACTGATCAATGCAGCTGTATGTTTTTATCTACTGTGTTTCCCCGAAAATATGACACTGTCTTATATTAATTTTTGCACCCAAAGATACGCTAGGTCTTATTTTCAGGGGATGTCTTATTTTTCCACCGAGGCCGCCCAGAACCAGAAGTCCGAAGCATTATTCTCGGGGGATGCCTTATATTTCAGTGAGAGGCAAAACTGAAAGTAGGTCTTATTTTCAGAGGTTGTCTTACTTACTTAACAGGGTAGTAAACCTAACAGTAAGCCTTGCGTTGTTGCATGTAGCCTAAGAGTTTGGTTTTGACGCAAGTGAAATCTGAAAAAATACAAAAATTGTGCTGAAGCACTGCATAAACGAGACTTAGAAGCATTCTCTGTGATTGAGCATATAGGTTTTCTTAGGTATGTAGTTAATTGATTTGACATTCAGCCAAGCTGCATCTATTAAACCAAATGTGTCTCCTGAATTTATACTGCCAGGTTTATATGACAAAATAATTTTGTATTGTCAAACAAAGAAGACAGGCACATATATAGAGAGATAATTGAGGAAGTATCTCTCCTATTTACATATTTCAAAATTAGAACTCTTGGTAAAGAAATTAAAAATTGTAATATAATGGCTACCTTTTACACTTCTTCTACTTGCTGTTGTTGTTGTTGTTGTTGTTACTTTCCTTTCACTGATTCTCAGAGCATTGTCTGGAGAGTCCCTGCAGTTTTCTTGGCAAAAATTTTCAGAAGTGGTTTGCCATTGCTTCTTTTCTAAGGCTGAGAGAAAGTGACTGGCCCAAGATCCCCCTGTTTTCTTTTGCCTAACGTGGGACTAGAACTAATAGTTTTCTCATTTCGAGCTAATTCTTTACCCACTACACCAAACTCTTCTTTTCTATTTATACAAAGGGGTAAGGAAGGTAATTTCCCAAACAATGTAGAATTATCTTAATTTTCTATTTGTTCTTTTCCAAGTTGTAGGATAAAAGTAATTTCCTAAAGGAAATAACATTGTTGTAGCCTCATAAACAAGCTATATATTTTAAATCCACTTGACTCCATTTCCTCTGTCACTGTCAAAGGGTCACTATTTCAGAATTTCTTCCATATAGCAGCAATCCCCAATCTTTTTGGCACCAGGGATCAGTTTCATAGAAGATAGTTTTCCCACAGACTGGGGGGAGAGAGAAGTATGCAACCTAGATCCCTTGCATGTGCAGTTTACAGTAGGATCCGCATTCCTATGAGAATCTAACGCTTGATGATCTGAGGTGGAACTGAGGCGGTGATGCTAGTGCTGAGGAGTAGCTTCAAATACAGATGAAGCTTCACTCCCCTACCTCCAGCTGTATGGCCCAGTTCCTAATAGGCCACAGCTCGGTACCGGTCCATGGCCCAGGGGTTGGAGAACCCTGTCATATAGTACAGAAAGCAGCAACAGATTCAAATGAATCTATTACATCAAGCATTAATTACAGGTTTAGCTAAATTTTAATCAGACTTAATACTTGGGGAAAGACTGATTTCTGCTGATGGCATTAATAATCACAGTTCGCACATTTTTTAACTATGCGACATGTTTTAAAATTATTTTGATACCACACTGCTCTACATATCAATATAAATCTGTGATGTTTAACCTGAATTTTAAACATGACATGAAAGAACAAATTATTAACATATGAAGCAAATATCATTTTAAAAATGTCATTTTTATATATTAATAAAAAGGCTGTTTATGTGATCCTTTCCCTGATCTTTTTTTTTCTTTCTTCATTCATTCATTCATTCATTCATTCATTTATTCATTCATTCATTCATTCATGGAAACATCTACCACGGACACATTTCTATGTTTTTAAGCCAATATTCTATTTCTCTCTCTTTCTGACACTTTCTTTTCCTTCATTCATTTGTTTACATACCCCAGGCCCAGCAAGCTGTCAAAGGAAAAGATACATCACACTTATTGCTGATGTCCACATATGCTCTAGTGCTAGAAAATATCATCAGTTCATTAAGAACAAATATCATCTTTAAAAACATGATTTCATATTAAACATTTAAAATATGTCCATCTCTCAATATAGAAAGCATATATGGATCTGGGGATGTTTTATATTTTTTTAAAATGTCTAAATTGCATCTCCTTTTTTGCATTCCCTAATTTCTGGACATAGAGTGCAAGACTGCATACGGAGTATGTATTTCAATATGATTTACCATTTTTCTTCTCAAAAGCCATCCTTTTTTAAGCCAAATCTAGTATTATTCTGACTTGGATATTTTGCTTAATACTTTCTCAGCCAGGTGAAATAGCTGTCCATGCATATACATGGAGACAGCTGGAAGCATCTTCTGAATCAACGCAGCCAGTCCCCCAAAGACACAGCTATTTTAGCAATAAAAACCGCTTTGTGTGTGATTCTGTGTATTCAAATACACACCTTTTACTGTTTTGCACAGCCCTATTCCATGCTCACTATTCACTGCAAATGAAACATATTGCAAAAGTTGTTTTGTGTCAAGGAAAACTATTGTATGTTAAAAAATTTATAAAATATAACTATTGTTTTGAAATTCTGGTTACCTTCCTGTTGGGAAAATTAGGAATATTGGAATGCATCAATATTACAACTGAAGTCAAACGTATATGCATCTCTATAAAGAGCACTGTCTTGTTCTAGGATGGCAATCTCAGTTTCCTCTTTGTTCTAAAGTGGCTTTAGAATTCATATTATGTACTTTGCTTTTTTCTCTTTGAGAACAAGAAAAAAGAAACATACCTTTTCCTTTTTCTTTTTCAGAGTCTGCAAGATATATGGCAGCTGTGGCTTTTTGTCAAGGGTCAACATAGAGCATAGCTAACAAAGTGTCAATAAAATACATTCTGACAACAGTAGTCTCATCTGCCAATGCTAAATTAATAGCTGTCCAACAAATTGGAAACCTTCACAAAACCAAATCATGAATGTCCTTATTTGCACCATACTCTATTTCTGAAGAAAAATCTAAAGGACGTAGGACAACAGTCGCCTTAGCCTTATTGTCAACTAAGAAATATGCATTTTGGTTGTTTCATAATGCCATAATAAAAGAAAATAAATGCCTATAGCAATAATTAAATCAATCTGGTATGGCATTGTGTAATTTGGTATTTATCTTCCGTGGTCCTGTTAAAGGTCTCTGTTTTTGAAACATAACATTCCTGAACTCAAGAACTCATTGTGAATGAGAGGCTAGGAATGACAAAATTTGATTTAATGTATTATAAGCAAGCCACCACACTCGTCAATGTGTGTGAATGTGTGTACAAATTACAAGTACATAAGTATACATAGGATATTTTAGAAAGTACTGTATCTTTTAATTTTTCCCATGTTTGCTATCTTTGTTAATTTATATAAAAATACAGCCATTTACTATGAAAGGTTTACACAATGTTTCATATACTTAAAGATAAAATAAACACTGATTTTAAGATCTACATCCTACATGTTCTTCAATTCCTAGAATTTCCCAGTCAGCCATAGAAGTTCAAACCCACCCATTTTAAAGTTACTAAAGGTGAGAAACAGACACTGGTTTTAAACTATACGAAATGACCAGCTGAAGGAGCAATAAAGAAAGAAACAGTGGGTTGATACCAAACTTTGTTATGAATACAGTAGTCTGGCCAGAATCACCGAGGTATGTGAATGGTCACTAATTTATTTTACATGACCCCAAAATTAAGAAAATCTAACTTATTTATTTTAATAAGATTTTAATCCTGGTTTTCTTGCAGAACAACTCAGAAAATTAAAGAGAGAACTCTGTCTTCCACTCATCCTATATTTTGTCTTTTTACAGCTAAGCCATACAAGGGACAGAGAATGGAGGGTAAAGAATTTGCTTCTTTAAGGCTAATGAAAAGAGGTAACCAATATGCTTTCATGTATATGTAGCTCAGTTTGGGAGGAACGTCACTTTCCGGAATTGTCCCTAAATGGTGAACAATTAAACAAATACATCTCCTAAATCAATCTCCTTTAACTATCTGTATCGTTAAAGATAAATATTATTTATTCTAAAGTGGCAAATCATTCCATTATTATAAGCATTTGCAGAAGCTCACATTTAAAAAAAATAAGGTATATTAATAAAAATATTATTTTACTCTTACCTATTACTGTATATTTTTCCTTTTTAATGTGAACCACCAGTAATCATTAGGAGTTGGGTGGTATATAAATGTAATAAATAAAATAAAAACATTGAAGCTTACTAGGTAGGAATGACATGCGACTGTGTTTTTTTTAGCAATCCTTTTTTTTTTTCCCAGATGTGCTTTTTCTTACAGGAGGCTTATGGGAAGATGCAAAATATTCTATCACATGCTCAGAGTCTGAAGTGGTAACAACCAGTATTTCCCCCCTTTTGTGCACTTCACGTTCTTGATTTTTCAAATATTATGGCAATCTGAGAAGCTGCCTTACATCTAGTCAGATGACTTAATTGTCTAGCTCAGTACTGTACACGCTGATTAGTGGCAACTTTCCAGATTTCACAGTGGAATTCCTTCAGTCTAATCTGAACCAATTCCTGCAATTCTTAACCAGCAGGACAAAAGATTCAAGTCCCATTTATGCTCTTCATTTTCTCAGAAAGTCTCATGTCTTATTTTACTTTAATTGGCTATGAATAAAACAAAGTATTTGGAGATTTTAGTAGTAGAAGTCTTCAAAGTTTTATAAGCAGCCATAAAATACATAAAAAGTAAATATCAAAATGGCATAGAAATACACACACACACAATACATTATGTGTGTATAATACATCTGCATTTGTGAATTACCTTGCCTTTTTAAAAGGGCCCTAAGATAGTCTTCAAACCTAATTTTTTCATTAAATGCCTACAATCTGATTTACAATAATTTTGCAAATTTTCAGCTTGTTTTGTCTCGCATAAATACAGTTGTAGCTATGGTAAAGTGCATTTAGAGTGCAGCCAAATAAAAAGCTGCTTCCCCGCAAACATATTATTGCTATGTCAATGAAAAATATAGTGAATTGATTGCAAACTAACTGCACATTATACACTTTTTTAATGGATACAGAAAATACACAAAGTGCATTATATTCCTCTAAGTGTTTCTTGGGATTAATTATACTATTGGTCATTGATGAACTGTTATTTAGATTATCTCAAAGTATAAGCAACCTAAATAATAGGCTATACGTGCAATACATTTTATGCATTATATGAATTACAAAAAATACAGAAATTTCAGCACAAATATATGTACGTGTAATTCTGCAATTGGAGAAACAGGACATGTGTAGCAGGAATTATTTGCAGTAACAACATCATTACAAAAATGTGTACAATAATATTGATATAATCTATACTATAAAAAGTATGTTCTGTCTTTTTGGCACGTAGAAACAATGAGATTTCTCGGGTTGCTATTCATTTCCTCATCACATAAGAACAGCATTAGGTTAATCATTTTTATTTAATCATAGAAATTGTATAAATGGCTATTAAATCTTACACATTTAAGTAAAGTAGTCATCAAGTATTCTGACTCGCACTACTAAATGAGCCACCAGATCATTGCAAATACAGTCCAAAATCCAATGATTTACTGGGAATGTGTTCCTTTTCACAAAATAATATTAATCTAAATATGTGTTTTTCTTATTTGCAATATCAAATAATTTTTAGAAAGAAGAAAACAAGGTTATTACATCTAAAACAACATGGTTTAGTTGATTGGATGGGTGGAATGACAAAAACTCTATAAATTTCAATAACCTAATTGCAATTTTAAAAAAAGGAAACGATGGAGAGAGAAAAAGAGGATGCGCAATGTGGCATAAGGCCTCCAATCACAAGAAGCTTGCAGTTTTNNNGAAGCTTGCAGTTTTGTGTTCCATACAGGTCATCCCATGGTGAAGCAATGATGCTATCCATATTCATGCTTTAAAAGTATCCACTTTTTCCCATGTTTGTAAAACATCACTATTTTCTTAATTAATCTTAAAATAACTGACCAAAATAGCCTTTTTTTGTGATGAAATGTTGTTTATTTAATCTTGGCAATAAAAAGCCAACACTAATCAGTGAAACACAGAATGTTAATACTTGCCATGTAAATCTCATCTCAAACTAATTATGCTATTCTCAGGATATAACTGCTTAGAGGATAATGAATCCCTGACAATATCTGCAACCACATAAATCTTATCTCTAAACAAAATAATAGATATTTTTTGTATAGTTTTCTTAAGGTTGCTCTCTAGGCAAACTCATGATATTTATTTAATATTTTAACATTAGTACCAATAGGCAACACTTAAATTATTCATATTAAGCCTATGAAAAAATATTTAAAATTAAACGTATCAAGTGCATCTAGTCTCCCAACATTTTTCCTAGATTTCTTTAAATATTAATTATGCTAAAGATATAGCTAATTTCCATAGTAAAGAAAATTAAGGTTTTTTTTGTCCCATTATATTCTTCAATCCAGATAATCAAGCCATTCCACTTTTATGGAATATTCAAGACTGAATTGGCCTAAAGACATTAAAAAAAATGAAGCATATTGACCCTTATAACATAATCTCAATCACAGTGTATAGTAAAGTTATAATGACATTTATAGCCTGGTAGTAAATTATTGATTATATCTATTCATTAAAATCAAGAATAATATGAATAGAATGTATCCATTATCCAGGGCTATATTTCTAAAATCCAATACCTCTAACTCATTGGTAATTGTCAGGTACAGCTCCATTTGTAATCTATTGTGTAGCCCATTTACATTTAAGATTTAAACTTTTCAGTAAGCCATTTCTCAATTTGTAGTATTCAGTGTTAGCAGAGCTTATATAGCACAATCATAATATCTTTTTCCCCATAGAAAACTCATTGCCAATCTTATCTGTCTGGCAAATTTTGACAGAATGCATAATGTTCAGACAAAAAGCACATCACCTAAAGATAGATGGATGGATGGACAGATAGATTTGAACATACTGTATGTATTGTCAATGGAGATATTTATACAATTCCTAAACTGAGATAAAACAACAAATATCTTGTTAGCAAAACAACTCCATCATTACACTAAACGTAAAAATATCTACATATCAGAATAACTGCACCTCCTGAGAGGGAATAGACTGTTATACAGTAATCACAAGTGACTTAGGGCATATGTAATAGGAATTTTAAACTAATGTATGTTGTGCTTCTTTAAACTCAGAACATAAATAATCATTCATTTAACCATATGATGTACTTACTTCATCCTAGAAGCACACACAAAAGGTTAAGCCATAAAATCTGTAATCAACAGGAAAGCTGGCACTGACTGAAGTGGCACCCCGCAGTTGCAAAAAGTACCTGAGATGCATAAACAACACCCACACACAGAGATCAGGGCTAACTAACAGCAATGCATTACTGTAATTATAGGGCTGGAGGGAATGAGCTAAGGGCGCCCATATGCTAAATGCCATCAGTTGCAATTACCGTACTGGAGGCATTCGCTTGTGAAGGCTGGCCCTTTGACTGACAAGGAGAGGGAAGAAATTTCCACCTGGAGTGGTTAATGATATTTCTAGAAATGGTTTCCGACTGCTGCCATATGTCACTTGGAAATGCAGCAATTTCTGTATTTACGGACACCAGGAGCCGTCCAGGTGAAGACACGGGTCAGGCCGGGGTGCACAACCTAAGACGCAAAAAAAAGGAGGGGGGGACAATGACTCGAGAAGCAGAAGGCGGAAAAGGCAGGGTGGGGGCGGTCGGGCGGAGTAAAACCAGGGTGTCCCTAAGGAAGGAAGGGAAAACAGGACATAACCGCGCGCGGGGGGGGGGGCGAGTGCCCTGGGGAACTTGTCCCGAAAGAAGACGGAGAAAGAGGTGAATAGTTTAGAGGGAGGCGGGAGAATAGCAGAGCCGAAGAGGCAAATCGCAAATGAAAAGAGTGGGGGCACAGAGAAGAAACTGAGGGGGTGCGAGTAGCCGAACTCTGCCCCCCCCCCGGAAAGGTAGTTTTGAAGGACAGCGTGAAGAACAGCAGTGCAAACCAAAATACGACATTTCACAATGCCCCATCGCGTTAACCTTGTTAGGATTGTTGCTGCATCTTTAGGGCGCCTAGGAATGCTAGAATAACAACTGCGCGTTTAGTGTTGGTAAAAATGCTCGAAGGGCACCACCGAAAGCCATTCCCAACGCGACGCGTCCCAGGCTTGGGGCAGCCCATGCCCGCCGCGCTTTCAGAACTCCGGCACCCGAAGTGGAAAGCCGCGAGCCTTTTCGGAGCGCTCTCAACCCGGACGCCCCCCCTCCCCAAGCCTTACCACAGAGAATCCAGGTCCCACTCCTGCAGGAGCGCCAAATCGAAGCTGTCCATGGTGAAACCCGGGGAGCTGGAAGATATCAGCGCCGCTCCGCTGCAGCCGCGCGGCGGCCACGGTGCATCTTCGCAGCGCCGCGGGTGGGCGCACAGCGGGGAGACGGAGCTCGCGCGGCCCCTCCCTCGCCGCTCGCCTCTTCCCCGGCCAGAGAAAGACGCAGCGGCCGGAGGGGCCTCCCTCCCTCCCGCGGCCGGCGCTCCTCTTCTCCCCTCGGCCGCCCGCCGCCTCTCTCGCTTCCTTTCTCCTCCTCTCCCCCCCCACCCCGCCTGCTCGCTCTCTCGCTCGGCCCGGCGCGGGGTGCGTGTGTGCAGCGTGTGACTCGCTCGGGCTGGTGCGCCGGCCGAGGATGCTGCAGGAGAAGCTGCCGGCGGCGGCATGAAAAAAAAAAAATAAACAAAACGAACCGAGACGCCGCGCGTGTCCCTGTCAGCCCGCTTTTGTTTCCTCCCTCGACTCCGGCCCTGGGTTCTTTCTTGTTTATTTAAATGCCACTGAAAACACGCCTGTCTCAGCCGCCGGTAGTGGCAAAGCCGCCTTTGCAGACATTCGGGGGAAAAGATTGTGTGAAAGAGGAAAGAAAGGGAAAAGGAGCAGGATTGATTAAGGTGACCTTTGCTTTCTCGGGCACCCTTCTCCAACCCTGGCCCTGCTCAAATATTTTCTCAGAAGCCCCATCTGAGACAAATAGAACATTTGACCTTTAAATTGGGAGAGGGCAGGGCAAGATGTTTTTAAAGGTTAAGGAGCCCCAGATCTCACCCTACCCATATTTTCCAAGCGCCCCAGTCAAGTTGCAAAGAAACTAAAACGGGTTTTGGATAGAGAAGTATGGGCATTAGCCAGGCAAATTAATAGTCCGGGTAGTCCTCAGACTGTATTGATTCAGAATCCGATGTATGGTTTCGATTCTTGGGAGTCCTGGAGCCGTATTGGAGGAAGGCGGAGGAGGGAACTCCGGGTTACTTGTCAAGATCACACTCCACAGGCACTGATCAGACTGCAGCATCGGGAACATTGTGTCTGGTTTTGGTCACACCAACACAAGAGTGGTGCTGAGGAATTGGAAAGAGTCCAGAGGAGAGCAACAAAAATGGAAGCTAAATCCCGTGAAGAACTGAGCAGTTTTCTAATTCCTTGCAATCTGTCACCGGAAGAGGGTATAGATTTATTTATTTATTTTTGTGCCTGAAGGCAGGACATGAATCAAAGGGTGGAAGCTTTTTAGAGGGAATCAAACTCTCAATAAGGGTTATTAAACAAGGGACCAGGCTTAGGAGTCCTGGAGTGCTAAGTGCTCCATCATTGGAGGTTTTCAAACAAAGACTGGACCGTATCTTTGGGATAACCTGAAAATTCCTGGCCTGGGAAGAGGTTGGATTAAAAGACCTCTTAGGGTCCTTCTGTTGGGATTCCCTATCTGCTATCCATGTTATAGCCTTTCTTGTCTTTTTCAAGATTACTCAAGGGAGGCTGGCAGCTTTTTAAGATAGTCCAATCCCAGTACATCCCTCAATTCTATATGTTAAAATGATGCTGTTCACTTAAAAAAACCAACCAGGAACTGAGGTGTGGCGACTTTAATCAGCAGGAAAACTCTTATACAACACCGTTAAATGATCTAGTAGGGATATATCATTAGTACCTTCTCATCTTTCCTATTACCTATTACCTATTCTCTTAATTGTATGACAATTAACTTGTTGCTTACATCTTACAATA
>JANHFO010006383.1:0-16872 GCA_032468095.1 Pareas carinatus | reverse complement strand
CAACATACTAAAAGACCATTAAAAAACATTAAACAATTGGCTGATTAATAATTAAAATTAAAATTACCATTTAAAAATTTTAAAAACCGAATTAAAAGTCAAAGAGGGCTCAGGACAACCCGGCTTGGGTAAATAATAAGGTCTTAATGGCCTGATGGACAGACAGACAGACAGAGAGAATGAGAGAAAGAGAATGAAAGAGAGACAGACACAGATATACAGAGAGAGAGAATGACACACACACACACACACACACACACACACACACACACACAGAATGAAAGAAAGAATGAGAGGAAGACAGAGACACAGAGAGAGAGAGAGAGAGAGAGAAAATTACCATCATCACAGCAGATGCTATGGCTGCTCCGTCCACCACCACAAAGCCCACGAGGGTAAAGAGTTGCCGCTGCTGCTTATGCCTACATTTAATATGGTGTAGGTGAGGCAGGGACAGGGAAGGCATGTCTCATTGGACAGGCCCAGCCCACGGACCACCCGAATTTTCCTGTGGACCACAGGTTGGCAACTTCTGTTTCAAAATATCTTTCAACCCCAGGAATAGTTCGATCTCATTTAATTACTGTACTAATCAGGACTGATTTTGTTTAGGGGTTTTTTTATATTAGAGAAATTGCTGTATGCTGCCTCCTACTGTGGTGTGGCATATTTATGCCTTTGGAAAAGGTCCATTCATTTTTGAGTGTGTTGTGATACACCCCCCCAAACACATGCATATATCAGAAAGTTCATAACATGTTAAGTGTGGATGGTTGGTTTCACACTTCCGCTCATGTTTTGATCATCCTGTAATGCTCTCTATTGCTACTCTTTTCTAATGTGTTCGAATTAGAGTTGCTTTTCCATAAATGGAAACTTCCGTACCACTCCTAAAGGTGCTGAACATTGGCAATACAACTGAACTGAAAAAGGAAATGCAAGGAAAGCTAGTAGAACAGGAGTCTCTAACTCCTGGGCTGTGGCCCACTACTGGGCAATGGGCGGTTCAGAAGTGGGAAGTGAGTTGCTGGCTGGTGTATGTGCATGCACATGTGAAGCTCAAATCATACAAATGGCGTGATGGTTTGAGTGGTGTTCGTGCATGCACAGCTCAACTCGGGCAAGCAGTGGGATGGCGTAAAGGGTGCATGCACGCACATGTTCAACTTGCACACACACACACACAGCAGCCCACCCCTCTCCCCTCATCCCCGCTGGGCCTCCAAGCCGTAAAGTTTGGGGGCCGCTGTATTAGAATAATGCATTATGAATCTGTAATTCAGAGATCTCTAGGTGTTTTAAACTTTAAACTCAAATTAGTTGTAACCAGCAAGGGTTTATGACTGTACTCAAAATATTTAGAAGGATTCATGACCTAATTCTGTTGAATTTTATAATTTTAAGCCAGATATATTGAAAAAACATGGCAAAGAGTTACATGAATTCTTGGATGCAGTAAAAGACGTAGTCCCAATGCATCCTCTTCTTACTCATCTAATGGTCATATAAAATGATCAAATCTGGAACAAATACCTATTTCAAACCTGCTCTCCAGTTTTAGCATATCTAAAAATAAAATAAAATTAAAACTAAGAAGCATGTTGGTTTCTTCATAAAATTAGAATAGAATTCACATGGATTCATTGATTGGTTTTTCCATATAATAACAGTTATCTCCCAGGTATCTGGCCATTTTCAATTATTTATCTATAAATATTGTTTCTCTTGTAAAAAGCAGACCATAATTTTCAAGTGAAGACCTTATCGGTGGAAGGACTAAAGCACATAGCATGAAGAAAAGTTTGAGAGGCAGCCCTGTAAAGTCTGCCATCACATTCAGAATACTTCGGATCTTCTCCCTATAACCCAGCAATGACCCTTATGAAGCATACTTAAATATTAATGGTCCTAGTGGGAATAATCTGTGTTAGAAGTCTGAATTGGAGTTGTAATTAACTGGTCGTGCAGAAAAGTGAAGGTTTATTAGTAAGTCCTAATAAGGTGTACTTATTCTGAGCAAAGAATGTATAATAAATAAATAAACAAACCATTAATTAGTAGTAAAAGATTGAAGGGAAAGTGGATAAAGATAAATCTGGCAATTGTTTACAATTGGAACATTAAAAAGGAAACCAAACACTTGATTTTCGGAGCTGAAAAGCAAGCTATTCAAAGTGACATATTCAAGGCCAGAATTGAAAAATCATCAAATGATTCAAAGTGTTTATTGTACAAAGAGATAAAAGAAATAATAAATCACTCAGTTCATTCATGAAGATTTCAGAAACTGATTATAAACAATAAAATGACACAGTTACTAAAATATTCACTGGAACATCTGTAAAAATCACCATGTGCAAGTATTGAAAAATTGGTGTGAACAGATAGTTGAAAAAGTAGCAAAATATTAGCATCTTGTGGGATTTTTCAATGCAAGCTAAAAATACTAGCTCATAGAACAGCAGATTTAACTGTGGCTAAAACAAATTAAAACATGGATAATTGATGTGGCAATACCAGGAGACAGTAGAGTAAAACAGTGATTCTCAAACTTTTCTTCACCATAGACCCCTTTTGTGGCCATGGACAATGGCCACAGACCACCATAACTTAACTCAATATTTAAATCATAACATTTCTTCAAACCTTGCATGGACCTCCTGTGATGACATCCTGGACCCCCAGGTGTCTACGAACCACAGGTTGAGAATTAAAAAGATTATGCATAAACTGGACAGGGTAGCCGCAGTAGTTATCAGCACATTATATGTCATACTAATTTTTTTTGACTGGCATTAAGAAACCAGGCAGGGAAGCCAGGCAGGCAGCTGTGACTCAGGCAGGGGGGGCAGCTGAGTGGCTCCGTGGAACCTGACTGTGAGGCTCCCAGGCCAGCCAGGATGAGAGGAGTGCAGGTGAGGCTTTGCTGCTGCCGCTGCTGATTGGCCATGCCCGGGAATGCCCGTTTGCCAGCCGGCCATTCCATCACCCCCTCCTCTTCCCAGTTTTCAATGGCTGGGATGGGAAGGCGCTGCTCTCCACCCCTCCCCCAAAATCTGGGCGGGCTACATGGATTCAGGTAAATAATTGATATTGTCCCTTCCTCACATACCAGGCATTTGCAGACATTGCAGCATGCCTGCCCAGACTTCCATCCTGGAACACACCCAGCAGAGCACCCCATACAGGATTCCCTGTCCCAGCCACTCTGGGAAACATGCCAGGCGCGGTCCGGGATAGAAGGCTGATCCCTGGTGCGGAATGCCGAGCGTGACCTCTTATTTTCCCCCAGACAAATTGGACCGTTACCTCTTTGGGGCAAGGTTGTTGTTGTAGCTGCTGGCTCTGCAAAGTCTGAGGGGGGCAAAAAAAGACGGGCAACTGCCCTTGCTGCAACAAGGTCCAGTCAAGGCCTCGCAAACATGCCACGTCTGCTCGGGGATACCTCTCTGGCCCTCCCAGGGCTGCGCTAAGCTCATTCTCACCCCACTGCGCTAGCAAATTAAAGGCCAGATCTGCCTCTTACTCTCTCTCCCCCACCTTCCCCTTCCCCTTCCCTTTCCTTTTCTTTGATGTAGCTCGCTCCTTCCCCAGCCTGGGGAGATGGCCTCTCCGTCCTCGCATCCTCTGTCCCTTAGGAGGGAGGGAGGAGGAGGGAGGAGGTGCTCCTATTGGGCTACTGGGCAGAAGGGTGGGTAAAGTGGAGAGTGAGAGGGGGAAGGGAGCCCTGCGTCCCTCTGACTTGCTGCTAAAGTTTTTTTTTCTTTTTAGTTTGCTGAGCGAAGGTGCACATGCCGGCAGAGAAGGCTTTGCGTGCCGGCTGTGGCACTCATGCCATAGGTTTGCCTTCATTGATTTAGACCATTTATTTGACCTTTAGGTAAGCGTGCAAACATTCCCTATCTGTGTGACCACTTTGTGTGTCCACTAGCCTGTCTACTGACCTTGGACTTGCAACTTCCTATAAGCTTATCCATTTTTCCCAAGCTTCCCACAAGCAAAGAAGTGGAGGGAGAGAGTGTAGGAGAAAGACTGGAGGAGGAGTAAGAGGAATCAGTTTAGAGTCATTAGTAGTCATAAATGAACTAAGTTCAATTGAAGACAACTCTCACTTTCCAACTTCCTGCTAGCTTTTCCATTGCATGGAAAACATGCCTGATGGGAAGGGAAGGCAAAGGAAAATTTATGATGCTTGCCAGTTTCTCACAAGAAAACACAATGGAAGCTAGCAGGAAGTTAGAAATATCTCCTGCTTCCACTGTTTTTTTGCTCACTCGTGGTGATTCTGTTTTTCTGTTTAGGTAAGGAAATATGATGACTTAGTGGGTCACAGGTCGTCTAGATAATCAGATTCAACCATCCAAATAAAAAATATAAGCTCACTGATTTTAGTAATTGGAATTGGAGGGTTGACTGTTTCACTGACATGGGGTTTAAATATGTGTACAATATCTCATTACGAACTGTTTCTTTATGGTTTGAAAAATGTTCATATTTTACAAACAGTTCTTAGACTCAGTAGAATATCAATATTTGTCATGACATAACATATATTCTTCCCTGGTTGACATTATTATTTTAAATTAATGCTCACCCAGAAATGTTTGCATAAGCAAGTTCGATGATGTGATATTAGCTAATATACAATAATATTAACATTTGAAATTAATTAACCAGTTCGGGTACTATAGTACAAAACAAAGGATGATATACAAGTAGTCAGTTTTCAATCTGAAAAAAAAAATCTAAGGAAAAATGCATTCATACAATGCTTTAAGTGAAAGTACTTTTCAGATTTGTTCTTGTATTTTTAAAAAGTAATTAAAATGGTTCAGTATTCTATAATAACAGAAACAACATATTTATGATCATCAACTCATAACTGATATTAAATTCTGCCTCAAAATATAATAAACTCATAATAAAACTTGATCATAAAATTGATTTTTGTGACAGTTTTATAATGCAAAGGCAGGACCTTATAAAAGCATATCAAAGACCTAACATAGATTCAGTCAAATGCTTTGAGTTGTCTGGAAAAATAAATATTGTGTTCTGTTTTCTTTATATTTATGCAATTTATTACTATAATCCTTTCTTTTTCTTTCGTGATCATGCACGTACTCATATGATCATGTTGCTCTGTTGGCAGAAGTGTATTTCTTTGGTTTTATGCATTTTATTGTGCAGAAGGAGAATAATGTTTGGAACGGATGCTTCATACATACCACCCTCCAGCCAAAACCTAATCTGTTACTGTAGCTGGAATAGGAAGCGCAATGGATCAGACTTGGTACATACGTTCTACCTATTTTTCCAACTATTGAATCAGCAAGATTTCACAAAAATTTTCTGAGGTATCTTGACTACTATACATTCTTTGTTGGACTGGATCCAGAATAATATAATTTAAGAGTTTGGAGATATAGTATCACTACTAGATTCAAAGTAAACACTAGTCTAATTTTAAGGCTTCTTATAGCATCTAATCAATTATCTGCCCACCAAAAAGAACCAGTCTGAACTGGAACGTTACCATGGCACCATCATACATTGACCACACACACACACACACACACACACACACACCACACTTCCCCCTTGATTACAGCATTGTCCTTATCCTGTCTCAAGCCCATGCATGAAACAACCTTAAATTATTGCTGAACCTTTGAAGAAAAAGCCATTTTCCTGTTAAGATGACCCCGTTCCAGCAAAATCTCAGGGTATGTAAAATCGGTAACACATTATCATCTATTATTCTGTAGGTGAGATCTGATGAGCAGTTGTAGTGTGACCAGAAGTAGGTTTGAGCAGTAGTGGTGAGACTCTCTTTGTCACTAGCCTGGCTCCACCAGAGCTATTTCCTTCTGGCTTTTGCCTAGACCTCAACAACCCTTTCATGGGTCCTTTTTATAGAAGTTCATTTCCTGTTTCTTAAACCTACAAGGTTTCGACACTTGTATTGGGAAGAAGGGGCAAATTTATGCAATTCTATATTGAAATGCCATCAGGAGACCTCAATTACCTTTAGATTCTACAACTCTGCCTTTATGTACCTGTATGTACCTGGAATTGGTCTTTGGTTGCTTATTTGTCCATTTCTTTTTGTTGTCAGTTTCAATAAAGTAAGAAATGTGATGGCCCAGCTAGTACACTTAGTCCTTGACTTACGACCACAATTGAGTATTGCTAAGTGAAACATTGGTTGAGTTTTCCCCTTGTTTTATGACCTTTCTTGCCACAATTGTTAAGTGAATCACTGCAGTTATTAAGTTAGCAGCAAAGTTGCTAAGTGAATCTGGTTTTCCCAATGACTTCGCCTGTCAGGAGGATGCAGAAACTAATCACATGAACACAGGACACTGCAACTGTCATAAGTCAGTTATCAAGCATCTGAAAATTGATCATGTGACCATGGGGATGCTGCAATGGTTATAAGTGTGAAAAACGGTCATAAGTCACTTTTTTCAGGACTGTTGTAACTTTGAATGGTCACTAAATGAACTGTTGTAAGTCAAGGACTACCTGTAATAAGTTTGTGTTCTCTTGGTGTACAGGACCTGTTGGTTGCACAGTCAAGACATGGTTTCCTTCTATTGTTGCCTTGGTGTTTTCCAAAAATCGCCCTATGTGTCCAAACGGGACAGGGAAAGAGTTGCAGAGAAAGCAATACAGACAAAATTCTGAGTCAGAGCCATCCCTTTTTATGTTGTGTATCTCCACCCAGCTATATTGATTTCCCTGCTAGGTAGTGACACAGTAAAGAGGAATGGAAACAAAACCATCAAAGTAAACCAATAACCTTGGCACATTAAAAGCAGGACAACAACATGCATCAATTTCTCAGAACAGGCAAAGCAAGAGTGAGGATGGCAGGTTTTACCTTATCATTATTTTACATGGACACAAATACAAGAAGTCAATAGGTCAATTAAGCAATGGAGAAAGAGTAGTAATCTGACATTTATGGGATAGTCACAATATAATCTAGAACTGCTGATGGCTTGTATTCCACACTTGGTTTTCTTCGAAGGAAAAAACATTGGATATTTAGTGTTACGTTCTGACGGTTGTAGAACAGAACACAAGTTTATTGCAGTAAAGCATAAACATATCTACAGCAAGCAGGAACACGTGCGAAAGCCCTGCAATTTTGCTGTGCAACAAGCTTATATACAGTATGGCCTCTAGGAGGCAGCCAATAGACAATTGAGGATGGGAGCGACTCATGGAGACAGCCAGTCTGGGCCTGCAGGCTTCGATTACTTTAGGGCAATGACTAAGCAGATTGCATTTAGTGTAATTAACAAAACAGATCAGAGAAGATTGGAGAACTGTAACAATTGCATTTTAAAATGTTGGGTGAAATGTTTGAATTCTCTTACTATTGTGAAAAGAAAAATCACAATAGTCACAATCACAATAATCAAGTAGTTACATAAACTTGTTGTGAACCCTGGACCATGCCAAAAAAGGGGAAAAAAACAAAGAGACAATATTCAATCAAACATAATATAATCCAATCTTAATACAGTATATGACATTTGTGTGTTTTCTTTCCATTCAGTAATAGTAAAGGTTGTAGTGTCAAAGCTGGTTTTCCTGCAGGAAAATTGATTAGTTCAATTTCAAAGTGTCAGACTTGTACACAGTTCAGTACACAGTAAAATTCAATTTTGGTGATTAACACTCACAGTGGCTATATTTGGTGCAACAGCCAAATCCTTATCTCTAAACCAGGCAGTCATGATTCTAGTATATTTGTTTCTCTTGTGATCAGCTAGTTATTAGTTTTATATAACTTCTTATAAAGAAATCCTAACAATCTATATGCAAATATTGTTTTGCACATTTATCATGAATGATGGGGAAAGTCGTCAGGAAAGTAGGAGGAAATAAATTTTCCAAATTGTAATGTAAAGAGTGTAGACGTTAGCGAATATAATTGAAAATTGTGCCTTAATTTAACATTTAAGTACCTCGCTTTTCTTCTTTGACAAAGATATTGTACAGAAAACAATAAAACAACAAAAATAATCTGAGATCTCAGCTATGCTGCTTGGAAACACTGTTGCTCCAACTATCTTGAGGTGTGTGTAGTAATTGAAAGAGAAAGCATGTACTACCCTATTAAGAACAAAAAACTGGATGTATAACATCTTGATTAAGATGCACGCCCTAATATCAGTGTGATTGCTTGCATTACATTGAAAATTTGTATGGATGAACACAATGAACTATACACGTAAACTTGCATTATATCTATCTTCTGCCTTAATTGGACAAACAATATTAACATTTAATCTATTTATTCAAGTTCCATTGGGACAAATCCATATAATACCACTGATTTCCAAATATTGCTGAATCATAAGTGTAAACAACCTTCATCATTAAATGCATCTCAGTGGTATTTACTTTTAAGCTGCAGGGTTAAAACACAAACTCATATTTATTAGAGGTAAAAAGCCTCTTGATTTAGCTAATGGCTAATTTAGAATCTTATTTTGATCACTATCTAAGCAACAATAATTTTTCACCTTATTATCTACTGCATGGCAATTAAATTGTTTCATAGTAAGCTTTCTTATTTCATTTATAGCCAATGAAATTACTAACGCAAAACAATTTGACTTCTTAATCATTGGTTTAATAGATAGTCAATAAGGAAGAGTTAAGAAGAGATGTGAATATTCATGGGACTAATTTTTGATATGTAATAAAACTTATGTTTTATTATGTTTTGATGTAAAAATAAAGTAAGACCTAAAACTTTGATTATACCATTTCCTAATGAAATGTAAATGAAATATAAAAATAATAGATTTCTTTTTATGTGGTTATATACTTTTAGTGTATATTTAACGCTTAATATAATACAAAACTCTTTGTCCCTGCAGATTATATCTACGGTATATGGAGAAAGGAAGAGGGAGAGGCAGAAAGAGAAGGAGAGGGAGAGGCGGAGTGAAATGGGGATAGGAACAGGGAGGGAAAGAGAGGAAGGACAGGGGAGAGAGGTTCTTTTTATGAAAATTATATTTGTGAAACCCCAAATCTATACAAAATAGAAGCCATGGAAGTATTACATAACTTGGATCCAGAAAATTAGAAATAGCAGATGCAAATTATTCTGCATTTGTTTGCAAGTATATATACAGTATTATCAATATTATCATGATTATGCTCATATTTTGGCTAACTTTTGTTTTCTAGTTTTTATTTTCATATTGAGTTTACAAAAAAATATTTTCATAAATCTGCTTATGAACTTAAATGGTTTAGCGAATATCTATAGTTTATTCAGTGCATATTTGCCCCCTGAGATTGCCATACTGTTGACTTAGATTGCATACGTATGACATTGATGAAAATGGAAATTAATGAAAAATAAAGACAAAATGAGAAACAGATTCTATAAGAATGCTAGTCTACTGTTTTCTACTATATTCACACAGAAATACTTTCATTAGGCTCAAAACAATGAATTTATCTACAAAAGACAGCTGCTATTCATGCTTATGCACAAGAGGATGAACAGAGTACAGTCCTCCCAAAACCTAACAACAAATGAAATTGATCACCATAGTCTTTACATTTCAGAATGAATCTGCATCTTCCACAATCAAGCACAAGGGGATTCACAGCGTGCAGGAAACCAAATCTCTCCAAACTAACCAAAATGACCTACCTCAGGACTGTTCTATTGTTCAACAGTCTTTAAGATTCCAAATAGTCAAAGCACAAGTGCAAAAACAAAGCACACTGAATACTGAAAACTCAACAAAAAGACACTCAAAAATCTTATGCAAAGAATGAACTGACTTCTCGCCATACTAAATTAGATACGGAATATAATATTTAAGGCCCAACCTTGAATGTTTTGATATATTTTTTAACATTTAGAGGAATACTAATTAAATTCCAGGTGACATAAAATTATACGAGAATGTTAATACTCTAGAAGACATGAATGAGATTCAAAATAAGCCTGATATGGTAAGGAAATGAAATAAAATAATAGAATGAAATTCAAAAGAGGCAATTGGGAAGCTTTGCATTTAGGGATCCTTGGTGTTCTCTGAGCTTTGTTGTTTTCTTACAGAAGTTTAATTACCCAAACTACCTCATTACCAGCATTGATGATGTTACTTAGTTTGGATAATGAAAAGAAAAGAACCAAGCTCAGAGAACACCAAGGACCCTTCATTTCAACCTTGACCTACAAATATTCTCCTTTATTGCTTTGCATTTAAGAAACTGAAATGAATGAAACGAGTTTCACAGAGTACTTTTAAATTTTTCCTTAAAATATTAGTTGCAAATAAAATATATTGCAAAGTAAATGTAAGTAGGAAATACGCTGGGTAAAAAAATAATAATTTAGACTGCAGAAATTGAAGAATTAGTTCCAAAGCAGGGGAAATAATAGTTTCACTTTGCTACATTTTTGGGGAACTTGTTTCAAGAATTTAGACAAACCAAAAGAGATTCAGAAAAAGATAACAAGAATCATTCATTATAGGACTAAAAATTAGATCTGAGATAGATAAATATTTAGCTTTCCTAAGGAAAGACAGTGGAAGATAGCAATTAGTAGCAATAGTTACAGATGTCTACATTTTACCTATTCTATGAATACCCTAATTACTCATACAAATTTGTATGCCCTGTTTTGTATGTCTTACAGATTGATTTTTATTATGTTTCATTTTTCCTACTTTTTTTTGTTTTACCACTTTTCTTTTCTTTTCTCTAAGTGCTAACACACCATGCTTCATATTAGCTAATTAAACAGGTGGTGGGAAGAAGTAATAAAAACATATTTAAAAATCTATTTTAGCCATATTATTTGTTTTATTCAGCCTTATTCATTTAGTTGAAGAAAATACAGTACAAACCTCAGCAATGTGGATACGACTTGGCAATTTTCAATTTAATCTTTACCATTCTGCAATACCCATGCTTTTTCTACATTCTTCTTTCATCCTCCAATTAAGTATCTGGAAATGTGATAGTCTCACGGTCTGAATTTTCATTTTTCCCTCAGCCTTTCATACTACAGGATACTCTCTGACTTCTGGCGTATCATTTCTAGAGTTCAGAGCTAAATATACACTGTCCTGTTCCTATAGAGTTGGATGCATACAAATGTGTTTTGCATAAACGTATGTATTAGTGCAATTGAAAACCTTTTTAGTGGAGGGTGGATATTTTTTCCACTTTTTCTGAGCATGCTTTTGATTGAAATATCCCTTAGTCTAGGTGCTTTTTAGCTGTCTTCCCATCCAGAGTATTTTATAGAAAAGCTCATTGACTCAGATGCAGTATAGGGTGATGTAAGATAGGGTGAATTTGAAACTGAGCATGTCCTTAAAGTTATTACTAAAACTAATCCCAATAAACTCTTGCAATGCATAAATGAAACATAATGTCTAAATAGTGCTGCCAGGACTGAAAGGGCCTTGAGCCAATATCCTTCGTGGAACCACATGGATATCCCAAGACCTTTCAACTCCTTGTTTTTATTCATCATTTTGTATATATTTAGAGTTTCCTAACATTTTCCCTGTGTTTTTCTTTGCTCTATATTCTTTCTCTCCTCCTTAACGTTTTTGCGTGCTTGGCTGAGTAATGCTGCAATTGTGTAGTGGTATGTGTGAATAACCTTGGAAAACAACGGCAAAGAAATACAGCCAAAGGAACAGCAGGATAAAAGGCAACTAAGGCCACCACAGGAATGTGGGCCGGGCAAACGGATTCTTGTTTTGGCGGTAAAGGGGGGGATTTATTTTAAAACTTGCAAGACATTTCAGCCTTACAAGGTAGACCAGACAAGAAACATGGCCAGATGAGCTAATTCTACCTTATTATAAGGTTACATTAACAGAATATTGCAAGTCTAAATCTCACAGAAGGGAGGGACCTTTACTAGTCTCCTTAAGGTAATAGATGACTTTGATAAAGGAACATCTGATAGTGGAAAGTGTTATGATACAAAAATAAAGGCAAATGTAAAGGTTTCCCCTGTCCAGTGAGGTCTGATTATAGGGGGTGGTGTTCATCTCCGTTTCTTAGCTGAGGGAGCCAGTGTTGACTGAAGTCATCTGGCCAGCATGATTATAGTCAAGACTAATGGAACACTGCTATTTTCCTACTGAAGTTATATCTATTTATCTACTCACATTTTCATATTTTTGAACTGCTAGGTGGGGCAGGAGCTTGGGCAAGTAATGGGAGCTCATCCCGTCAGGCAGTGTTTGAGTCTTGAACCTGAGCTGTCAGCTTTCCAGCTGACAAGCTCAGCATCTTTAACCACTGAGCCATCATGTCACCCATACAGAAATTATATGTATATGTATGCATATATGATTCTTTTTGTGACTATGGGTGCACATTCAAACACACATTCAAAATCCAGTTCATCTTAAATATGACAATTTGTCTCACTTTATTTATAGATGTAGAGACCTTTACAGACAGGTGTCTTTTATATCCTAAAATGGATTTGCCCAGTTTCCATTTGATGCCTGATTAATTTTAATGCATGCATATACATGCACAGTGCAATACTTCATTTCTTTTTTTAAAAAAAATAGCAACATTTATTCAGTTTTCTTTTCTTTTTGCAAACCTTCAGATATTATTTCAACTAATAGGCCTATTTAGAAACTGAGGTGGTCTGTTTAAAAATGCAAATTCAAGCTATAATTATACATCACTACAGCAGTCAATGCTAACTTTTAACTCCTATTAAAACAAGATGGGACTTTTCATCGTGAGATATGTTTGATGAAGGCTGAGATACAAATGGAATAAATTTTGAAATGTTCTTCAGGCCACTTGCTCTTAATCTACATCTCTCCTCCTGCTCCAGTGACTGAGGAGGACTGTTAATCCCACGTTTCAAAGACAGAAACTGAAAATATAAGCAGTGTTTTCATCTCTTTTTTTTCTTCTAATACCAGATTTTATTAAAATGCATATCCCATTTTTACCCAGATGAATTCTTAATACTGGAGAAGAAGAAAATGATTGCTTAACATGAACTGGTATATGTAATAAATAATGCACAGAGTTAGCAGCTTACCATCATAAGGAAACAGATGGCACATTTTCCTCCAGAGAATACTGCATCTAGTATTAGAAAATGAGTTTTTGGACATGTCCGGGGTGAACAGTTCAAGCCTGAATTACAATGAGGTTTAGGGCATTTTTTGTTTGTTTTTTAAAAATACGAAGATCTCATATCTTTTTCTTAGAAAATACTGCCATTACACCGTTTGTCTGTTTCACTGAAGACATGAAAAGCCAAATGCAATTGCGAGAAGACTTCAGAACAATCAAAAGGAAATCACACTCTGGAAATGTCTTAATTGAGTTTAAAGTGACTAGCAGTGTCACAATGCCATCCTCTGATTAGGAAAGAGAAAAGTAGCTGATCCTAACACACATAGACATAAGCAATCAAAATGTATTTGGTAAGTAGATCAGTCATAATTTAGCACTCTTAGAAAATTAAGCAAATTTTCCTTCTGGCATAAAATGATAAAAAAAGATATATAACATGATCAATCCCATAAATAAAGGCACTTGCAAATATGAGAATATGTACAGCCAGCCAGTTTGGTGTAGTGATTAAAGCATCAGGCTGGAATACAGAAACCTGTGAGTTCTAGTCTCATATTAGGCACAAAGTCAACCTGTTTACCTTGAACGGGTGATACTGTTCCAACCCTGGAAAGGAGGCAATGGCAAACCACTTCTGAAATCCTGCCAAGCAAACTGCAGGATTGCTAATCCTAGATTGCTGGGACTATAATGTCTAGAATTTTGAGCCAGCCTGTTAGATATGCTATTTGGGAATTATAGAAAATGTAAACCCTAAAGATCTGAAGGTGTCATACTGAGAAGGCTGAAGTAAAATGTGATGTAGATCTCAATTTAATCTTCAAGCTTTCCTTGGTCGCCTTTTCCGTAATTACCAATAGAAGGGATTTGAACCTGCATCTCAATGGAGGTCAAATGTTTCCTACCAATAGATTTTAATTCCATGCAAACTGTCTACCGTGTTTCCCTGAAAATAAGACATCCTCCGAAAATAAGACCTACCTACATTTTTGCCTCTCAGAGGAATATATGGCACCCCCCGAAAATAAGACCTCCCTGCTATCCCCAGGCGCTCCTTACCTCATGCAGAAAAACTTCCATACAGGAGAGCAGAGAGGGACGCGAGGCTGGGCTGTTTGCAGGGCTCCAAATTCTCAGCGCATTCTGATCTGATATCTAAGGAGTAATTATTGTAATAATGGCATAAGATACACACACACACACATACACATACACACACACCACACACACAGATGTGTGTGTGTGTGTGTGTGTGCATGAAATCCTATAAAACTTAAATTGTATAGATGGGACTAAGCTAAAGCTATTAATAAAGATGTTGCTACTGCCTTCAGAATGCCTGGTTATTGATCATTAATATGAATGCCTCAATTTCCTTATTATGAATGTAGTTTATCTAATTAAAGAGCATATTAGCTATACTCACCAGTGTGTTTATGGTAGATACTTTAAAAGGATATGCAAAACAGACACAACTTCTATATTTGAGCAGATGCATACCTGATCATCATATAGAAGGTTGCCATATCAACCAGCTGTCACCCAACTGGGGAGAGCATCTATATGGGCTAAGGAGAAGAGCCTTTGACATGGGTCATACAAAATTTTATAGAATTGGGTTGGAAGAGAGAAATTTGTCTGTTTAAAAGATGGAATTAAATTCTACCAGGGGTTTTCTAGGCCTATTGACAATCCATACTACTTCAGGTCCTGGCCCTTAATTTTTAGAGAAGCTTCAACAATATTATTAATGTAAAAGTTAAACAATAGAAGTCTAAAATGTATCATTGCTTGACCTCTTTATGGGTTAGGATAGACTCTGCTAGATCACCAAAATTATTGCCTTTAGCCAGCAAAGTGTTATCACAGAATAATTGAACAATCAAATTAAGAAGACAATAATCTATTGTTGAATTAACTAATTTCCTCAAGTTTTTCTCAGAGAACAGAGTCAAAGTCAACTAAGAGTTCAATTCAAAGGTTTCTAATATTTCTCTATCAAATAATGTAATATTGGGCACTGATTTGTTATATAATGCCTGTTTCTAAATTGTGCCAGTTCTGGCACTTTAATGTTCCAGAATACACCTGAACATGCAATCTGTGACACAGAAATCTAACATGAAGTTTACTAATTACAGAGGAAAAACTAATTGGATGGTAGTTGGCAGTATCTCATCTGTCTCCTTTCTTATATATCGGGGAAGTGATGAGTCATTTTTTGTAGGAATTATCAAAGAGGAGTTTACAGTGGTTCAAAAAAAGGTCTATTCTTGGATATATGAATGTAATTACTACTGTTTAGTGATACTGAGTACTGAGATTGAATGTACAGTCCCATAATATAGCATATTAAGACTATGCCAAACTGCATTGCTATTCTATTCTTGTTGAAAAGAGGGGAAAGCTTTTGCTTAACTAGTGTGCCTTCTGAGATTTGTTACACAGGTATATGTAGATTACAGAGCCAGTGTTAATAATTTGAATTTGAATTTGATTAAATTTGTATTCCACCCTTCTCCCGAAGGACTCAGGGCAGTGAACAGCCATTAAAATGCATGAGATACAAAAAATAAAACCAGAATAAAAATATTATATAAATAGGGCAATAATAATTTAAAAAAATTTAAATTTAAAAATCTAATCCCCAACAATTATAACAAATAAAAACCAAATCCCAGTAAGGGAAAGATGGGAAATTAGGACAGCCTGGCCTGAACAAATAGATAGGTTTTGAGGACACGGAGGTCAGGAATCGTGCGTATCCAGGGGGAGTTCGTTCCAAATGGTAGGAGCAGACACAGAGAAGGCTCTCCCTCTGGATGTCGCCAGCCGACATTGTTTGGCCGATGACACCCAGATTAGGCCCTCTCTGTGGGAGCGTACTGGACAGTGGGAGGTAATGGGTGGTAATAGGCGTTCCTGTAAAATATTCAGGTCCTAAGCCATGGAGCGCTTTGAAAATGGTGACCAATACCTTGAAGCACACCCAGTAACAGTCATAAGACCTGTGTCCGTCATCCCACTCGAACCTACCCAGTCAGAGTCCAGGTCTCTCTGGATCTGATCAATTTTGTCATGCAGAATCCTCAGCACGACCCTGCAAGGTATCCTCCCGTGCTCCCAAATTAAGTAGGAAGCGGGTCACTCTAAACAGGGCAGCTGGGCAGTTATCTGCCGACGCGATCAGAGTGGAAAAGTAATTCTGCTTTGCCGCACTAATCATCCCCAGGTAGGTCTTAATATGAGACCTAACCAGGGTTTGCTTTGATTCGGAGGGACTGGCCCTCCAACCACTCTCTAGGCATCTTTTCTGGTGTTTTATCTCCCTTAGCTCCTCAGAGAACCAAGGAACCATGGTGATTTGGCACCGGGTCAGAACCGCAAAGGCACGACCCAATCCAAAGCGTCACCAGCCATCCTATCCCAGGTGGCCATCAACTCTTCAGTCGAGCCGTGTGTCAGAGCATCAGGAAGTGGCCCAAGTTCCCTCTGGAACCTCTCTGGGTCCATTAGCGCCTGGGGCAGAACCATTTGACTTGTTCCGCCTCCCTGTGGCTAAATGTGGCGGTAAGAAAGTCAAGTCAAAGGAGGAAATGATCTAACCATGACAGAGGTTCAATGGCTAGATCCCCTAGCTGCAGATCATTTAACCACTGACCAGAGACAAAAACCAAGTCCAGTGTGTGTCCCCCTGTGTGTTTGGGCCCCTGAATTAATTGGGTGAGGGCCATGGCC